>JNBR01000435.1:65975-113505 GCA_002081595.1 Achlya hypogyna
CGGCGACCGAGTGAACGACGGGATCTTCGCTACTCGAATGCACTTTTTGACCCGCAACAAGACGGTGAAGTTGACTTGGCTCAAGATGGCGACTAGTCGCCAAGATGATTCATCGATGTTGAGTCGTGTTTGAGGACGGTACCCCCAAAAGAGATTCCACGATGCTCTTGTCGTCTTGTGCGCTGGCCATCAATGTTGTCAAGAAGCGGTCTCGCAGGTGCTTACCGCGGTTGGCGTGGAGCACGTTCTTGACGGCATTATAGAGATAGCGTCGGGTGCCGTGGTAGGCCATGGTGCCTTCCCAGGGACGACCTACCGTCGGTATGTGAGCATGTGCACGACTATAATGTCGTACATTCATACCCCGAGGGGCAGTCTCGCTCCTCGCCCAAATAGCTCGGGTACTGGCAAAAGAGCACCGGAGGAGCCGCGGGGCATGCCTTGGAAACCAGTACAAGGAGCTGCTTCGTCGATGTGGCTTCCGATACATCATCCGCGTCGCTTTCGTCATTGCTGCCGTCGTCGCCGTCGGCTTTGCTCGACATCTCCTCGTCTTTGGGCATCCCGTTGGGACCTTGGCTGGCGCAACCGTTTTGCACATGATTGATTTCGCGCGCTATTAATACTTGGTCGATCACCGGGGATGCGCCGCCATGTCCTCGTCCTCTAGACCCCAGTCGTTCAACCGCATCAAGACCATCGTGGACATTCGCAATGCCAAGAATTCCCTCACTGACCGCCTGCTCGCCGTCACGGCCAACAACCCCGAGGGCAGCCTTGCTGTCCAGCGGCAGGTGTCGGCGCTCAAGCTCAAGCAGTCGGTCATGAACGTCATGCTGGTGCAGATGATGAAGAGCTCGTCGCGCCACATCAGCGTCAAGCCAAGCATACGACAAATTGCATTGTCTGTCGCGAAAGAGGTCCCCACCCCCCCGCCCGAGCCCACCTCCCCACTTGAGCCTACCGTCACTCCCGTGACGAAGTTTACAAAGGAGCGACCTGCTCCCCATGAGCCGCTGCCTCCAGAAATGAACCCACTCAACTTCGACGAGATTGCGCGACCCCAGCCCAAGGTCGTGCCTGTCGAGCACATACATGAGCCATCACTCGTGACACCCAAGCTTATCGACGCCGCGGATCACGTGGATGAGATCCGCCAGGCCGTCATCCGCCTAGTTGCCGAAGGGTGCGCCTGGCGTTGCAGCTTTCTGCTTATGGTGACGGCGTAGGGAGGTCGTGACGGCGCTGGACCCCGATTCCAATGTCGCTTACGATCACCAAGGCGATCTCAAGTTCTACACCGATGTACGCGGTCTTTTGGAGTTGCATTTCAATGGCAGTTTGTAGGACAATCTGCAGAAGCGCCTTGAGCTGCGGTACCACCCACTGCTTTGCCGCATGACGCGCGTTTTTTGGCTCACGATGGCCAAGCCCGATGCCCAAAAAATGGAGTTTGACGACTACCAGCGGCTCTTCCTTCGTATACACAAGGTGCTCATTGAGCTCTTTGACATGACGGAGTCGAAGATCATGATCGCTGTACATCGCCACCGATCGCTCGGCGTCACGCAGCTTAGGACGACTGGAAGCGCGACGTGGCGAACCACAGCGACCTCGAGTACGAGATGTTTCATCTCTCGCTCTTCGAGCTCATCGGTCGCATTGTCCTGGGGCGTCGGTTGCTCAATCGCTCTCCATAGATATCTGGTGCGACTCGCTCGACGCTGACGACGTGCGTGCTTATGTGGGGCTGCCTTCTCAACGGCATTGTAGTATGTCAACTTGCTCTACTTGATCCTCAATGGCATTACCCACCATCAATCGGGCTCATTCCGCCTAAGGCGGCTCGAAGGTTTGTCATGCACTCGATGGATTCCTTAGGGCGCGTAGATGTTGCTTACATCGATGTGTCGGAGGAAGCAAACAATTTGTCGTCGCCATTGATCACGAACTTCCTGGACTCGGTCGAGAAGGCTCAGAATAAGAAGCTGAAGGCCTTGCGTACGACACCCAGTGAAGACACTTGTTGGACCTTCCCTAGGCGAAGCAGAAGAACTGAAGCTCCTGGAAGCAAGCATGAAGGCTGCGAAAGTTGACGATGTACCTACCGCAGTCGAGTCGGTGGTAATCGTCGACAACACCGCTGACACCACTGACATCATCGCCAACGACGACCCGCTTGCATCTCAAGAGATGCAAGCGCGCCTCTTTGGCAACCGTAGCTCGATTCACGACGAGCCTTTGGCCAAGACCATGCACACAAAACTGAAGATTGTGACGCCAAACCAGGCAGGCACTTTATACCACGCAAGCCACACAGAGAGTGCGGGCTATGACCCCCACATGGACTTAAGTCGCATCGACCGCGGGTTCTCAGCAAGGCTCACGTCAGGTTGTAGGTATGAGCGACGCGTCCCGCCGACAAACAAAGCGTCCGGCACAGACCCCCCGAGGTGGCTCCGGGCGGCTTTCTACCTCGAGTCGCAGTGGGAGCACGAGCTATCGCAAGGCGAGTGCAGCCCTCGACCGGCGCCCCACCAGTGGTGGCCACACGAACCCTGGCGACGAGCCGATTTCAGAAGAGCTGGGCGATGGGTCTCTTGCTGAAACAACAGAGCGTCCACGATCCAAGTCGAGTGCACGACACCGCCTTAGCACACTGAAAGCGGGCACGAAACTCCTCGGGCGACCCAACGTATCAAATAGCCCTCTTCACGAATCTTCATCCACTGACGATACCATCGAAGAGTGTGTGGACGACGCATTTCCCGAAGATGGGAGCACGTCCGAGTGGAGCGACGAGCTCGCGACGGCAAGATCAACTGCTGGTCGTGGAAACGCGATTTCACAGCGACCCGATGCCGACACCCAGCGTGTCTGTGTCCATGACCCGAGTGCGATGAGCACTGGCGACGATGAGGAGGAAGAACGTGCTTCTGGTGGTCTTGATGGATGGGGCACCGTCGGGCTCACTGTCGGGAGCGACCGCAACAGCGCGGAGCTATCCTTCGACTCAACAACTGATATCCATCGAAGACGCAGCAGCGGCCTGAAGAGTCCGCCTTTGACCACCGCTACCGACTCCGAGTCCACTCTGCTCCTAGGTGATTACGTACATTTGCTCCGCCCGGCTTCACCAATTTGTAGACACACTAGCGAAGGGCGTGGCCCCTTCGAAGCAGCAAAGCTTCACAAGAGACATCGACCCGGCGCACTTTCGGCCCAAGGACATGCTCACAGCGACAACCGATGGCAGCGCGTTTGCTGTGAAAAGTCTCGGAACTATCGTCCGCAACGGCCTTTTATCACGCTCACCGCGTTATATCGGTGCGGCTGCCGAAGATGGCGCTCATTTGGACTGGTCGAACCTCGGCATCGGTGGGGCACGCATCTTGCCCATCAATGGCAAAGTCCACCGCCTTGGGGGGCGCCCCGCGGCGCCGGCGCCGACCATGGAAGGCTTTGTCATTGCTTCACAATCGCTGCATCCGCCCCGTATACATACGGCGCCAGACAACGCCCGTCCATCGCCGCGCGTCCAAGACCGCGCCCCGGCCGCCAAGTTCGACCACGTTGTTGGCGCGTCGCCAATTGCACGCGTCGGGTCTGGCAGGCGCAACTTTATTTCACGTGGGCAACACGTCGCCAAAAAAGCGAACGAAGCGGCATCGCAGCTGGTGCATGCGCTGGCGTCCGAGTCCTTCCGCATGAAACCTGTGCAACCGAAGATCCCAGCCACGTCGCCGACAGCAAATACTGAGGGGGCTAAGCCTTCTCCGCTTGACGTGGGTCCGCCCCCCCGCAGCGTCAAGCCAACACCGCCAACGTTGTACAAAATCGGCATGAAGCGGGCGCTCCCGGGCAGTCCCGGCGACGGTCTTGAGCCACGAGGCGCTGGACTCACGCGCCCATCACGCCCGACGCTGGTCTCGGCCGAGCCGACACCCCTGACGCACCTTTCGGACGACGCAAAAAAGAATGAGATGCTTTTCCGCGTCACAGCGCTCGGGAGCCCTGCGGCCAAGCCCGCCTTCGCCGTCGCGGCTGACACCAACCTGCAGGCGCTGGTGCGCCAGCCGACCCGAGGTTTCCACGACGTGTTTAAGGTCACGGGTGTCGAGGTGCCGGGAATCAAGGTAGTCGTCAAGACGTCGCATATTAAAAAGGCGGCCTCGCCAATTAAGCCAGCACCACCTCGACAAGCACCACACGAGCCCGCGAAACGCCTTGGTATTGTGTCCAAGTCGGTGCTAAAACCTCAACAGTAACGTTGCGCCTTCGCAGTTATTTCGAGCGTTGAACTTGCCATGCTTGATGGAGCTCGTGGGGGGCAGGGCAGATGACGGGGGCATGGCTCAGCGGCGGCGATCAGGCCTCCAGGCCCGACGGCTCAACTCGATGAAGGAGGTGGATCCGGCACACTTGTTTTCCGTGCGTCAAGACGCCATCCGTCTCGTCACCGAAGGGTGGGTGATCGATGGCCCGCCTGCAGGTTCACTCGCACGTAGCATCGTCGAGGTTGACGCGGAAGACGCCGCATCGTACGAGCGCCAAGGTGACCTCGCCTACTACTCGGAGGTGCCCGCCGATGCCTCTCTGAGACTGAGCCGAGCGGTGTAGGAAAGTCTCCAGCAACGCTTGGCGTTGCGCGATGACCCGCTTCTGCGGCGTCTCACGCGGACGTTCTGGAGCCTAACGAACACGAACTTTGATGCAACCATGAATGCTGATGGCTACAGCGATATCATGATCCGTGTGCACAAGATCCTGAACGAATACTTCGATACGGCGTCGACTTTGCACATGATTGAGGTTTGCTGTACGAGTTCCAAAATAGTTGCTTGGACTACGGCTCATAGGAGGACTGGGTGAGCGACACCCAAGGCTCGAATGCGCTCAGCTACGAAGCTTTTCATCTGTCAATGTACGAGCTCGTGGGTACGTCCCAGGTTGGCATTTGGAGAGAGCTTGACAACTTTGATGCAGACCTCTGGTGCGACTCCGTAAAGGTGAACGACGTGCGTCCTGGAGGTTTGATCGTCGGTCTTACGGTCGATTAGTACGTCTCGCTGCTCTACTTGCTTCTTACGGGAATCACCAACGTGGAGAATCAGCACTTGTTCTTCAAAGAAATCCAAGGTGGCGGCTTCACCTTGCGCAGTCACTGCATTGAGTAGATATTGTGCACACGGATGTATCGGACGGTGTACTGTACAAATCCATGGCCGACATCGAGCTTGAGCTGGACGGCATTAAAACTATCGGTGTCGAAGCCCCAGTCAGCGGAAGTTGAGCGTTGGACTAGGCAAGCCTAAAAGTTCTCGGCACAGTCGTTTTCAACTCAAAACCCCGGCGAGTGGCCACCGCGCTCGATCACCAGAGCGAATGGCGTCACGAGGTGCATACATCAGCTGCGCTGAGGTCCAAGTCCAACATAGAGGGATCTCCGCGCAGAGCAAACAGGGAGAAAACGCCGCTCTCACTGGTTCAAGACGATGAGCCTCTGGCGGACGCAAGCTCGCCAAGACAGCAAGTCACCGAGTGGGAAGCGCCGGCGAATGCAAAAGAACATGTGCCGGTGGCAGCCGAGAAACTCGCTTCTGTGACGACGAATTCAGCAGGCACTGCAACGCATGTCGGTACCACGGCAGGACATGTCGTCGGCGATATGGCACGCAAGAGAGCCAGCGAAGCCAGCCCTGCAAAGGCGCCCATGATTGCGAACAAGACGCACTCTTCGGTCGTCGCCGAAGTTCCTGCATCAGCTGTACCAGCGTGCCATCGACCCGAAGGTATTTGATATTGGTGCCGCCATATCAGTCTACACATGAAATAGACGCCTCGCATCTTCGTACGGCATTCGGAACTACGGCCACATCAGCAAACGCCGAAGCCCAGTCACTAGATGGTGCATCTTCGATGTTCCGCCATCGATCGACAGTCGAGTCGATTCCCCTCACGCGTAAGCCACTTATTTCACTATCGTGGACCAACTGCGAGCGAATAGAGCGCGATTTTGGCGGATTTTCGATCATTTCCGCACGCGACGAGACTGTGCGTGTCTTCACGTCACACGATGTCGAGGAAGTCAGCGATGGCGCCGCAACTGGGCACACTCCTGAGATGGACCGGGATTTCGACCGTGCAGACGCCATCGCGAAGGCTTTTGTAGAGCAGAAGCGTGTATCCCTGACGCGGGCAGTACCACCACCACGGTTTTCTGGTCCATTTGGCCCGCAGCCAAGACCTTACAAAGCTGTCAAGGCGCTTGCAAAGTCATTGGGTGAAGACAAGCTCATTGAAAGACGGGGCAACTTTGAAGAGGACGTCGACTGCCTCGCCCACGAAAACCTAGTTTCGGAGCCGAGCGGTGAGCGTCCGAGTTGTGCAAAAATGGCAACGGAAGACCCGTCACCACAGCCCTCAAGCATCCCCACGGAGGATCCAGAGCTCCCCAGTATCGGCACCAATACCTCTCGGCGCGGCAGCTCATGTTTTGGACTCGAAGACAAAATCAAATTAAACGCGCTTTTGGCTGCTGTCCACCTCCAATGGCATCATACATCGCCCGAAGCGTCCTCATTCGACAGTGTGCATGGCCACGGGCTCGCTACTTTACCGCCGATGACCAAGTCACCTCCGAAACCAAAGTTTCCGCCAACGCCACCTGAGCCGTCGTCACCACCCAAGTCGCTGCCGGCGTTGGAGTCACCTGTGAAGGAAGCGGTGGTGCTGGACGTTTTGCCCGTAACACCCCGAGGCAAAGCAGCGCACCGCAACGCGCCCGATCCACTTGTGCGAAAATTCAGAGCACCCAAGGCGAGAGCTGACAGAAAGTCGACTCGCGAGCACCACGCGACGATTCATGAACCAAAGCATCTCTCTCCACTGGAGGCTCCGAGCCCGCCGAAAGGTCGCGAGCCCCAAAGGAAAAAACGTCATGTTCAGGTTCGCCGCAGCAGCTCAACAAAGTTTGTGATGCTGGTCAAGCCGGACGCACCTTCGTCCACAGACTTTGTTCGCATCAACTCTGTAAGTCCTCATTTGTAGCTGACGGAACGAGACTATTTAATGTACATTCAATACGCCTCTTGCCTTGGTCCGCCTGGGTCCGGACAACAGGAAGCTGCCCGAGACCTGCATGCGACAGAGCACGACCGTGGCTATGCAGCCTGCAGAGGACGTATCGGCCAAAGTGGTACTACTTTCGACGGGGATGTGCAGCCACAACAATACTACAGCACCGTGAGTGCTGTTGTGGGACAATCAACATGACTCATTTTTTATAGCCTTCCACCGAATGCGAGCTCTCGAGACTTTTATATTGGCAGGTACAGTACAATTCAATTCGCTCGAGCTGAACCTTTTGCGGCTGCCCCCAATTGGGTTGTGCCACCGCCAATAAGAGTGTCATTCCGATGAGCGTAGGATGACCACGTAAAGGCGAGGCTCATCGAGACCTTGTCCATCGTCCGTGAAGCAACCAGTCCTTCAGACCACAGACACTATTGTCGCGACAAGAGCCAACAGAGGCCGGTGGCCTCACGTCCCCACCGCCCACTGGACAATATTGTCCAATGCCACCAGGCAAGACCTTTGCGACACCGAACCGTTACAGTACCGTTTCGCAGACGCATCCGGACATCCGGATAGTCCGGCGCATCGGAATCGTGGCAGATTACGAGATGACGGACCGCCGGCTCAGCTTGCAGGAGTTCCAGGAGCGCGTCCTTGGCGCTGCGCCGGTAGACGCACCGTCGACGCCGCAGTCAGCCTTCGAGTCGGTCGTGTCCGTCCATGATGCAGAGGAGTTGGACATCCCGCGTGTGCCACCTATGCGCAACGACCACGGCCGCGTCATTGCTTTCCTCATCCTCGTCGGTTTTATCGGGGGCGCGCTGCAAGTTCTTTGTACCTGGTTTGCTGCTAAAAGCTATCGGCACTGCAAAGTTGTGCTCATATGCTTGCCATGTAGGCTCATCGACATGCTGCTGCGCCTGCGTGGGACGGCCATGAACCAGACGAATGCCGACGTAGCCTTTGTCTTGTGGACACTCTACACGCTAGCTTTTCTCAACAGTGCAGTGCTGTGGACGCGATTGGCGCCGTCCGCTGCCGGTATGTTGTCGTCAGCAGTTACCGTGTGCGATGAGAATGATTTCACTAGGGTCCGGTATCGCTCAGATGAAGACTGTCCTCACGGGCATCGACCCAACACTGTACCTACCGGGGTACTTTTCTCCTCGCGCGCTTGTGGCCAAGATTGGTGGCCTGGTCTTGGCGAATGGCGCTGGTTTGCAAATCGGATCCGAGGGTGCCTTTGTCCACATCATGGCGATAATCGCACACATGCTGCTACAAGTGCGTCACTTCGCCCCGCTTCAGGACCGGCTGTCGGTGCGGCTTCAGCTCCTCGCGGCGTCCGCGGCGGTTGCCGTCTCTTCCGCCTTTGGGTCGCCCATCGGCGGCGTTCTCTTCTCGATCGAAGTCACGGCCACGTACTACCTCATCTCCAACTACCTCAAGGCCTTCGTTTCGGCAGTCGCTGCGGCTATGATGGCTGTTTGGACCAACGAACTCCTTGCCCACGGTGATGGCATGCTCGACGTCATTGCTCGCAACGCCGCACTAGCGCCTGCGACGCCCAAGTCTCTTTGGGAAGTCCCCCTCGCAATGGTTCTTGGTTCGTGAGACAAAGGAAATGCATAGCTCACGTGCTCATAGGTGCTCTCATGGGCGTCATGGGGGCAATCGCCTTGAGTGCGACGCAGTGGCTGGCGCATCGGCGGCAGCTCTGGGCCTCGTCCGAGCTTGCGTCGACACGCCTGTTCTTGCGCTGGGGTGACCCAATGCTTGTCGCTCTTCTCACCGCGACAGCTACGTTCTTTGTGACGCGCCAGGGCCTTCTCGTATCACTGCCCGACCTGCTCTCCGAGGCGCCGGTCGAGGCACCGTGGGCACTCGTTCTCAGCGGGGCAATCCCGCTTGTTCTCTTGCCTCTGTCCATCACACTCAAATTCCCGACGGGAGTCTGGCTCCCGACCTTTGTCGGCGGCGCAGCCTTCGGGCGGCTCTTTGGCGCTGCCGTGTCTGCACTTTTCCCGTCTCTGCCCCTCGACACGCGAGGCTTTGCCCTTGTGGGAGCCGCCGCCCTCACTGGTGCCTCCACGCGAACGGTCTCAGCAGCGGTGATCGCCCTCGAGATCACGGGCAGCCTGCGACACGTGCTACCGGTGCTGTCGGGCGTCCTCGTCTCTATTGGCACGGCATCTCTCAGTGGTCAACCCTCCATGTATGACATCCTTGTGGAGGCTAACGACCTGCCGTACCTGCCTCTCATGGAGTTCCACCGGCACCAAACCGTCGCCGACATCCTGCGGGACCAAGTCGTGTATGTGAGCGCCTCGACATCGGTGCTGCGTGTGCTTTTGGCTTTAAACCGGCTGCCAAACCACGAAATCCCCGTCGTCGCGAGTGAGGGCAATCGCAAGCTGCTGGGCGTCGTGAGCAAGGACGACCTGATGGACCTCGTGCGCCGCTTCTATGCGCGGCACGGCCTCAACAGCTGCGAGCGTGACTGGGGCGACGAAGCCGGCGACGACAAGGCCTCACTTTGGTCGACGCGCTTCACAGCGCGGACAACCCCAACCCTCGACCACATCTACACCACGCTGCACCGGCGGCCATCGTCGTCGACTAGCCTCCGCGGTGATGGACTCTACCCGGTGCACCCTGCCATGCTTATGAACGACGACAAGATGACGGAGCTCCTGAGTCGCGACTGGAGCCCATCCAAGAAAGCGCTACTGCAAGAAGTTGTGGCGCTCGGCAGCGACTACATGATACGCCCGCTCGCGATGACGCTGTCGGCCGAAACAACGCTTGAGGACGTGCACATGCTCTTCACTATGCTGCGCATGGACCACTGCTACGTCACGGACGTCGGCCAACTGCGCGGTGTCATTACGACGCGGTCGCTTATCAAAGCCGCTGCTCGGTAGATCCACCGAGCGATTAAAGCTATGGAGACGAAAGTGACAAATAGCAGTTCCACCACACAGCGACGGCGTTTCCTATGATGCACCCTGAGGAGGCGCTGATGATGGGGGTCGTACCCCAGAGAACGCGGAGGTGGGCTGGCACATAATGGAACGAGATGTACTGCGTGAAGGTCCAGACCTTGCGGAGATTGATGCGTGGGCAACTAAATGCTAGGTGCTACCTTCCAGTTCATCCACAGGGCGGTGATGTAGTTCTTGCGCAATAGTGCGCGACTGGCGTCTGTCGACGCCCCCGTCAGCACCGACAGCTATGTCGAAAGGTTAAGTAATTATGCATGAACGAGGAACGACGACCGAGAAGAGCGTTGCAGCAAGGAAAGGGGGTGTAAGCAACAGACGATCTAGCAGTAACTTTCCGTTGGACGTCTATGCGGCGCTGTACAAGCAAGTCCAATAAATATTTGGTATACCAAGCGTTCGCCTTCAACGCGGACTTGCTCGAGGAAGCCGTACCAAAAGTGCATAACAGGCGCGGTGATAGCACCTCTAGGGTGTCATTTGCACAACGACGACACTGGATACGAGGGAGTACCCGTAGAAGGCAAAGGCCATGAGTCGACGCAGTGAGAGCCCCTAGTGATAAATCACGACGAGCGCCAAGCCGCGGCTACATGAAGCGTTTTGTGCTTGAGGTAGTGCGCTAATAAAGACCTTAGACTGGAACGAGTGTTTAAAGGAAGCATACCAGCGACCTCTCCAATGGCTCCCATTGCTGCCGACGTGATAGCCTTCGTCCTATCGCTCGATGTTGAGTCGAAGCCAGTTGGTTGCACGAACTCAAGCGGATTCTTCTTGAGCGCAATTTGGTAGCGCTATGTCATAGCTTGAATTTGAGCATTCATGTTGACTGAACGACCTACCTCCCAAGGCGATCGCGCGTCCGTCGGCTCCTGCGGCATCCGATGCGGCCGACCGGGTAAATTCCAAACTGATCCATCATCGCTTTTGATTGGCTTAGTATGCTTTATTTCATAACCGACATATCTTATTTTCAGGCTACACCCACGCAACTTAAGCCTGTAAGTGCTGGAAGAGTGTTCATTAAGATCGGCTTCGGCTCAACATTTACGCACACAGTACATCATTTCTTTTTCATAGATGCTTTGTAGAGTAGTTCGCATTATGCTTATTCAGCTCGGTTTCTCCGTTGCATTGGGCGAAGGCTGTGTGTTTCGAGCCTCTCTCAAGGACCAATGTCGCGATTGATAAAATGCGCAGTTTTTTTAAATACAAACAACGAGCTTGAAGCAGAACTGTCAAATGCGTTGGTCGCTTAGGAGCCATAGCTTACGGATTCAATGTTTGCATGGGAATCAGTGGCGTGAATCGCAATCATCATGCTGTCTCGGCTCCAGCGCGCGCGGCCGGCTGTGGCCACGCTCCATGTGCCAACGCGCCTCATGAGCTCATCCAAAAAGCCTGAATCTTCGCGCTGGCAGGAGCGCTCCATCCAAATCGACCGCTCGGGCCTGCTGCAGCCTGGTATCGCAGGCACGCTCCTCAAGGACAACAAGCACATGCAGGCGGTCAATTCTGCTAAGAAGAAGTCCAAGGCCAACGAGCTTGTGGGCTTTCTCCGGTCCATGATTGAAGTCCGCGGTCCGATCACAGTTGCCGAGTTCATGCGCCACGTCCGTCGTAGATCGACGCCGCACTCTCATTGTCCCGGTAGGCGTTGAGCCATCCTGTCCACGGGTACTACATGAAGCGCGATGTCTTTGGCAAGAAGGGCGACTTCACGACTGCGCCTGAGATCAGCCAAATGTTCGGCGAACTTATCGGTATCTGGTGCATCGCGACCTGGCAGCAGATGGGGATGCCGTCGGCGGTCAACATTGTCGAAATGGGGTACGTCCTTCAGCGGGTACATGCTGGAAGCATATCATCCGTGCGTAGACCCGGTCGCGGCAGTCTCATGGTCGACTTTGTTCGCACGGCGAAGCAATTCCCGGCCTTCTACAATGCTTTGAGTATCCACATGGTTGAGATCAGTCCGGGTACAGTCCTAAACCTCGATGTCCGCCTTCCTGACACACTCGATAGCGCTGCGTAAAATCCAGCAAGAAAAGCTGCAGGTAGCTGTGGCCGAGAACGGCCGCGAGGGCCGTTTGCCTCAAAATGGACCGTCCATCGCGTGGTACGAGGACGTGACTGAGATGCCCAAAGGCACTCCCAGCCTCTTCATCGCCCAGGTCAGCAACCGTTTGCCTCGAAATCCAACGCTTTTGTGTAGGAGCTGTTTGATGCATTGCCTGTGCACCAGTTCGAGTACACGGCCAAGTAAGCGCCGTTGTGCTAGTCGTCCGCTCACACAGGTGTTCTAGGGGTTGGTGCGAGCGTCTTATTGACATCGACACCTCCGGCTCCGAGGACCACTTTTGCTTTGTGCTGTCGCCTGGCCCGACGCCCGCCACGCGTGTGTACATTGGCAAGGAGAAGGTGTTCAACCCCGCGTCCAACGTCATCCAGCACCTCGCCACCGACACCTCCACGAGTGCGTCGTTGGTGGGCTCCGCGCTGACCTCACATTACATGCCTGTGTAGCTCCGCAAGACATTCTTAAGAACATCAACGCCGCCGCGGTGCTGCAGCAGACGCAGCTACAGGCAAATGAGCTGCCCGAGACCCCCGCGACCAAGCAGCCGGACGCGCCGATTCTGTCGGCTGGCGTGGCTATCGGCGATAGACTCGAAATTTCGCCCACGGGCATCGCGCTTGTGCAGGACGTCGCTGCACGGCTGGCGGAAGATGGCGGCGGTGCGTTCCACTTTCTTGCAATCTAGCGCTCATGCACGTATGTCAGCCGCGCTAATCGTCGACTACGGCCGAGACCATCCATCGGAAGTGAGTCTGCGCGGCATCCAGAACCACGAATTCGTGAGCGTTTTGCGCGAGCCTGGCGACGTCGATTTGGTGCGTTCATGCATGTTGGCGGGTTGACATGGGCGTCGATAGAGTATCGACGTGGACTTTAGTACGCTCAAGCGATTTGCGACGGCAAAGGGCGACGTCAAGGCGTACGGGCCCATCGAACAAGGTCTCTTCCTCAAGGAAATGGGCATCGAGCACCGGATGGCAGCGCTCTTCCAAAACTGCTCGGGTACTACGGTGGCATTTTGGTCCCAATATGCTGATGATCTGAGGTAGAAGAGACGCAGGAGGCCATCTACCAGGCGTACGAGCGCCTCGTCCACCCCGACCAAATGGGCTCCATCTTCAAGGCTATGGCGCTGGTCTCGGCCAAGGTGCCCGGGGCGCCCGTTGCCTTTGGTGGCGGCCACGACGAGTGATGGACGATGATAACGAGTCGCTTCTTATGTTTGCATCAACGGAACAGATGATGCGATCATGTTGCGTGAGCTGCGATCATGGGCGGCCAGCCACGAGGGTTGGCGTTGGGGCAGACATAGTGGGACTGCGCCTGATTCTGGGCCGCCTCGAACTCGACGACTCAACGATCGTGGGTGCCTGTCCTCGCCGTCTATCGCATTCTCCCTCATGCTCCACGCGTACTGGCGAGTGGTCGAGCCGCCGAAGTCGGCGGCGGAGGTACGCGCCGAGGCGTCGCTGTTCTTCATCCACCTGGGCGGCGACGTCTACTGGTGCGCGTTCGCAGTCCCGTTCCAGCGCTGGATGCTCTTCCTCGCCGCCTTCGTCTCGCAGATCTGCTGTGGCTCTCTGTACGCCTACGGTCTACTTACCGATGCGGTGGCGACGCACTTTGGCCTCTCGCCCGAGGCCGCGACGCTGCCTTTCTACGTCGCCTACGGTAGCGTCGGCCTCGCCGCAGTCTTTGCTGGCCCATTTGTCGAGCGCCACGGTCCGCGCGTGGCCATGTACTTGGGCACCGCACTCATGGCTCTCGGGCACACGTGCGCCGCGGTGGCCGTTGCCTACAAGGCCCCCGCGCTGCTCCACGGCTACGGCGTTCTGTACGGCGCTGGCATCGGTGTCAACTACATCGCCCCAGTGGCGCCGCTGCAAAAGTGGTTTCCCGACCTTCGGGGTACGGCAGCGGGGTTTGCACTCTGTGGCTTCGGCGCCAGCGGCGTCGTGTGGGGCGGTCTCTACCAGGTGCTGCTTGTAGACTTGGGCATCGGTGGTGTCTTTTGGCGCGTGGGGCTCACCACCACCGTGCTGTTGGTCGTCTGCGCTGCGGTGCTGCGTACCCCGCCACCGTCGTATCGCGTTCACGGCCTCGACATGCACGGCGCGCCCGAGGCATTGCTTGAGGACATTGCGATCGTCGACTTTGCCAAAGCGACGGACTACCTCGGGCCCGAGCTGGACCCTATCGAGCGCGTCTACCACGACCGCATCCAGCACTTGTCGCTTGCCGAGTGCATTGTGAGCATCGACTTTCTGTTTGTGTGCCTCACGTACCTTGCGACGTTTGTCTTTGGCATACTTTTTCTCCCGCGCTTTTTCGATGTCTACAAGCTCCTGTACGACCCGCCGGAGTACGCCGCCATCAACTTTATGCTGTGCTGCGCAGGATGCAACTTTCTTGGCCGCCTCGTCGTGCCCATGGCTTCGGACGCGGCCATCCGCCTTTTGTCGCTCAACCCCGCCTTCGCGCGCAAAGCTGTCTTTGCCATCGCGATCGTGTGGCAATGCATCGCCCTCGGCATATTGCCCTCCACGGTGCGGGACCCGCTGGCCGCTGGTGTCTTTCGTGGCCTCATCTGGACCACCGCCTTCCTCGTCGGCGGCGCCACCGGCGTCGTGCCCTCGCTCTGCACGGACCTCTACGGCGTCTACAACACGGGCACGATGTTTGGGTGCCTACTGACATGTTCGTCGCTCACGGGTCTAGTCGGTGGTGCAGCCTTCACTCACTACTTTGGCTGCTGGCGCACGTCGTACGGCCTCGTTGAGGCGTATGCGATGAGTTTGCACCGGATCCACGGCATCGTGCTGAGCGGTCTGCTCTTTGTATGCCTGGTGCGCACCAACCCCGTCGATCGCTTCCAGATTGGCTACAGCGCTTGCTGGTGGCGCCGGCGCTAACCACACCGTCCGTTGCTGCATACGTACGTCTAAGAACTACACGTAGTTTCTCTGGTCAAGATGCGCAAGAAGAGCTTTCACAAACGACTGGTGGTCGCTGCATTGCAATGCCGGGACAGGCAAGTGACCCCGTGCATCCCATTGTGAACTGGAGCGACCTTCGAGTCGCTGTTGATGGCGCCTCGAAGGTTTCTGCGCTACGAAAAGCGCTATCTTCGTAGCCACGCACCGCGTGATGATCACATTGCTGGGTCAACGTTATCACGCGTGCCTGCTGGCCGTCGTTGTTGATGCAGCAGAGCCACGGACCGACGGTGCGTCGACGAAACACGCCGCTTGGCCAAAACACTGGCCAATCAGCGGCGACATGTATCCTGTGAATACGAACTTTCGTCGTTAAACCGAGGGAATCGAAGCTACCACAATGGACGAAGAGCCTCCGCCGCTGCCTTTTGCTTGAATTTAGTGGTTCGCGACGCCAGTACACGCCCAAAGCAATGCGTGGCGTGCGCTGGCGTCTCCTGCGGCAGCTGCTCTGGGCAGAAGTCGTTGCATGTCGTGGGCCCGTTGGATCCGTTCCGGCGAGTTTGCCGTTCTGACATATAATAATGTCCCATTGAAAGTTGACGATGTGGTTTTTAAATGCGCAAGATCGCTGGGACACGCCCCAGGGAAAATTCACTCCACCAAGTCATTTTCCATTTTGCCAACCTCCACGCTCATGCTTTCGCCAACGCTGCTCACGACAGCCGTGGTCAGTGGCTCTGTGGCGCTGAGCGTCCTTAGCACCATCTACCTCTACTTCCTCAAGCCTGGCAACCGCATCACGTCCCCCGCCATTTATGCCTCGCCCGACGAAGCAACTTTGCGCCCGGGCCATGGCGCCGTATACCGCGTGGGCGATGGATTTCCCAAGGCGGCCTTCAACACAATGATCGAGAACCTCGCCAACACTGCGGCGGAGCACCCCGAGGCGAAGTTCATTGGCCACCGCGAACTCGATGCGGCCGGCAAGGCGGGGCCGTTTGTGTATGAGACGTACGCGCAAAGCTACAAGCGCATTCAGAATTTTGCGTCGGCGCTTGTGCACCACAACATGATGCCGGCTGGTTCAAGCGGCCAGAAGATGCTCTGCATTTACATGCGCAACCGCCCCGAATGGCTCATTGCTCAGTACAGTGCGCTGTACGCTGGCGGCTGCATTTCGTGCCTCTATGATACGCTTGGCAAGTCGTCGGCCACCTTTATCCTCAACCAAACAGAGGCCCCGACGGTCGTCTGCACGACGGCCGAGCTGAAGAGTGTGATTGCCATGAAGGATACCTGCCCAAAGATGGAGCACATCGTCCTCGCAGACACGGTGACCAAGACCGACGCCGATGCAGCCGCCGCGGCAGACGTCGGTGTGACGCTCTGGACAATGGCGGAGCTCGAAGAAATTGGCTCCCAGCACGTCGTGGGCATGGCATCGATTGCCACGGACGACACGTGCTTTCTCATGTACACGTCGGGCACGACGGGCGACCCGAAGGGCGTGTGCATCAGCCACAAGAATCTGCTCACGTGCGCGCTGGGCGTCGAGATGCACCTCGCCAAGGGTAAAGCCGGTCAAACTTTCAACAACACGGCACGCCACCTCTCGTACCTGCCGCTGCCGCATATTCTCGAGCAACTTGTGCACTCGATCGTCATCTCGAAGGGCGGTGCCATCGGCTTCGCACAAGGCCACACGTCCAAGATCCCCGACGATCTCGCCACCATGCGGCCGACCGTGTTCGTGACGGTGCCCCGAATGCTTAACAAGATCTACGACACGATCGTCGGCGGTGCGCGCGCGGCCGGCGGGTTTAAGGCCAAGCTCTTTGAGCACGCTATGAACACGAAGCTCGCGAACCTGAAGCGGGGCTATACGTCGCACCCGCTCTACGACAAGCTCATCTTCTCGAAGATCCAGGCCAAGCTTGGCCTCGACGAGTGCTGCGCGGTGATCACGGGGTCGGCACCGCTCGCGGACGACGTCATGAGCTTTTTCCGTATCGTGCTTGATTGCCCCGTTATCGAAGGCTACGGACAGTCGGAGTGCTGCGGTGCTGTCACGATCACTGATGTTTTCGACCTGTCGACGGGTACGGTGGGCCCACCGCTGCCGTGCAGCGAGATCAAGCTTGTGTCTGTGCCCGAAATGGGCTACGAGGTGACGGACACAACCCATGGTGACTCGCACAAGATGCCTGTGGCTGGCCGCGGCGAAATCTGCTACCGCGGCCCAACTATCTTTACGGGCTACTTCAACGACCCAGCCAAGACGGCTGAGGCCATCGACGCCGACGGCTGGCTGCATTCGGGCGACATTGGCGTGTGGACGCTTGATGGTCGCCTCAAGATTGTGGACCGCAAGAAGAACATCTTTAAGCTGTCGCAGGGCGAGTACGTGGCCCCCGAGAAGATCGAGAACATCCTCAAGGTCAACCCGTATGTGGAGCAGATCTTCGTGTACGGCGATAGCCTGCACTCGATGCTCGTGGGCATCGTTGTGCCCGACCAGCGCGAGCTCGAGCGTCTGGCCGCCAGCCTCGGCGTGACGGGTTCGTTCGAAGAGCTCTGTGCCAACGCGGCGGTGGTAGCTGCCGTGCAGAAGGACATGGTTGCCACTGGCAAGAAGAGCGGGCTCCACGGCTTCGAAGCAGTGCGCGCAATTCACTTGCACACGGGCAAATTCACGATCGAAAATGATTTGCTCACGCCCACGTTCAAGCTCAAGCGCAACGACGTAAAGAAGGCCTTCATGAACATCATCGACGCCCTCTACGACGCGAGTGGCGACCACGTTGCAGGCAAGAACGTCAAGCAGCAGTAGGATCCTAGCACCACCCCTTATCTATCAATGTATCAAGCTACGAATGCACTGTGTTGCCCTTGAGGCCTCCTCAAAGTGTCTTTACTCGTCTGTAGTGTCCTGTAAGACGGTCTCCACCATCGGATGCATGTCAATCAATCTGGTCATGCACGAGGCTCCGTATCTTTCCGCCACCCATATGTGCCCACTGTTGATTGACCATCTGCATTTTAGTTTTTGTTTCGTCGGATGCCTGAACTGACGACGACCGCCAAAATCGTGGGCTCGGCCGTGGCCGTCGGCCTCGCTGTCGCGTCCGTGCTCCCCTCTCCCGAGGTCACGACGCGCCCTGATGTCTTCTGCGTGGCCGACGAGAGCGCGGCGGCGCCTGGCCACGGCGCCGTCTACCGTGTTGCCAAAGGCGAGCTGTATGCGTCGGCACCCTACGAGACAATGTTGGCGTGCCTTCAGACGCAAGTGGAGAAGTTCCCGACGATGCCCTTCCTCGGTCATCGCCCCATTGACGCCAATGGCATCGCCGGCCCGTACTCGTGGGCCTCGTACGCTGAGGTCCGTGGTCACGGTCGTTACCGCAGCTTTTAACGACACTGTAGGCGTACGCACGAGTGCAGCACGTGGCTGCGGGCTTGATCCACGAAAACCTCTTGGCGCCGACGCCCGACAACCTGCGCTTGCTCTGCGTGTACATGAAGAACTGCCCCGACTGGATTGTCGTCGAGTACGCGGCCTTCTTTGCCGGCGCCGCTGTCGTCCCGCTCTACGACACGCTCGGCGCGTCGTCCACAGAGTACATTCTCAACCATACGCACGCTGCGACGGTTGTCTGCTCCCGCGCGGAGCTGCCGTCGCTCCTCAAGCTGCGTACCGCGTCCCTAGCAACCATCATCGTCGCTGGCACCGTCACCCCCGATGAGGAAGCTCAGGCCTCAGCATTGGATCTGCGCCTGACGACGCTCGCAGCCATCGAAGCTATCGGCGCGGCCCACGCCGTCGACGCCACCCCGCTGAGGGCCGACGACATTGCTGTGCTCATGTAGGGTCAATCATCGACGTCAGGCATACGACCACTGCTTTAGGTACACGAGTGGCACGACGGGGGACCCCAAGGGCGTGCCGCTTACGCACCGCAACATCCTCGTAACATCGACGGCGAGCGACGAGCGCATCAAGTACCGCAAGTCCAAGGCCGCCCTCGAGAACCACCCGGTGCATCTGTCGTACCTGCCGCTAGCGCACGTGGCCGAGCAGCTCGCCAAGACGCTGACCCTGCGACACGGCGGCGCCCTCGGCTTCTACCAAGGCGACCCGCTCAAACTAGTCGACGACCTCGTCGCGCTCCGGCCTACGGTCTTCGCTTCCGTGCCCCGCTTGCTCAACCGGGTTTACGACAAGGTGGTCGGCGCCGGGCTCAGCGCCGGCGGCGTCAAGGGCTGGCTCTTCGCCACGGCGCTCGCGACCAAGCTCGCGAACCTCGAACGTGGCATCACAGCTCACGCTCTCTACGACAAACTCATCTTCTCCAAGGTGCGGGCGCGGGCTATGCTGATGCTGATGCGGCGTCGTAGATCAAGGCTAAGCTCGGACTAGACCGCGTCGGCTTTGTCATCACGGGCTCGGCGCCGCTCTCGTCGGACGTGGCTTCGTTCTACCGCATTCTCCTTGACTGCCCCGTCGTTGAGGGCTACGGGCAGACGGAATGCACGGGCGGGGCGACTGCGTCGGACCCGCGTGACTTCTCCGCGGGCAACGTCGGGTACCCCTTTGCGTCCGTCGAGATGAAACTCGTGTCGGTGCCTGAGATGGGGTAACATCTTGTCGAGCAGGTCGTAGACCCTAAACATCATGGTAGCTACGATGTGACGGACACGACCCACGGCGACATGGCGGTCGCAGGCCGCGGCGAGGTCTGCTTCCGCGGGCCTACTGTGTTCTCAGGCTACTTCAAAAACCCTGCGATGACCAAGGAGGTCCTCGACGCCGACGGCTGGCTGCACTCGGGAGACATCGGCGTGTGGACGCTTGACGGGCGGCTCAAGATTGTGGACCGCAAGAAGAACATCTTCAAGCTGTCGCAGGGCGAGTACGTAGCGCCCGAGAAGATCGAGAACGTCATCGCTTCGAGCTTATTTGTCAACCAAGCGTTCGTGTATGGCGATAGCTACCATGCTGTTGTCGTTGCAGTCGTCGTGCCCGAGGAGTCCGAGATTCTTGCTATCGCGGCCACTTTAGGCCTTCAAGGCTCCTTGGCTGAGCTTTGCGCCAACTCGAAGGTATACCAAGGCATCTGCGGACTCGGCACCGACAGTAAAGCGTAGGTCGTTGCCCACGTGCTCCAAGACGTGCAACGGGTCAGCAAGGCGGCTAACCTCCTTGGCTTCGAGATCGTGCGCGCGCTTAAGCTGCGGCCCGAGCCCTTTTCGATTGACGAGGGCATTTTGACCCCGTCGCTCAAGCTCAAGCGCCAAGCCGCCAAGAACTTGTTTTCACCAACAATCGAACGTCTCTACGACCAGACTGGTGACGTCGTCGCGGGAAAGAACCTTCAACAACACTAAACAACTTTAAACTGAACGCGCATCAAACTTGAGCCAACGGATCCGAGGTAGATAGACCGATGCAAGTGTCAATTGCATTCTCGCTTTCATGGAGGATAGCGGCAGCGCCGGCAGCCTCTCAGACCTTCCTGCGGACATTGCGCGGCCCCTTAGGATCTCAAGCTGCAGTTGTTCAATTTGCAGTCGTGAAAATGCTTCGACCCTCGCGATCATCTCGACCACTTTCAAAGAAATTCCATTCGAATGGACAATACTGTGCATTCTTAGACCATAGCGCAAACATGCGTTTTTCATTGGTCCACAGCCAAATTTTATGTCGAAATTCCGCCAATCATGTCTCGTCACGACCACGTAGCTTAGGAGCTGCGTCGTCGTATGGTTGAAGTGGACCGAAAAGGCTTCCCACGAAGTCGAAACTCCCGTGGAAGCGCCCGCAACTCCTGCAGATACCAATTTGAGCTCAATGGACGATAGCACCGGCTCCTTCCTCTTGCAGAGCACCGTGGCCATCGGCCTAGTAGGCCTCACCTACTCACACCTGCTCGCTCGCGGCGATGTTGTCTCGCCACCCGAGTTCTACAGCCGGCCAGACGAAGCCACAGCGGCTCCAGGCCACGGCCCTGTCTACCGCTGTGGAAGCTTCCCCAAGCTCGACGTTGCGACGACGCTAGAGCAGCTCGATGTGACGGCTAAGAAGCACCCGACGCGCAACTTCCTTGGCCACCGCCCGATTGCTGCGGACGGCACTGCCGGTCCCTACGAGTGGCAGAGCTACGACACAGTGTACAAGCGTGTGCAAGCATTCGCGGCTGGGCTTGAACACGAAGGCCTCATGGAGGCAACAGTCGACGGGCACAAGATGCTGAGCATCTACATGCGCAACCGCCCCGAGTGGGTCATTGCGCAGTTTGCAACATTTTACACGCGCGGCTTCATCGCGCCGCTGTACGACTCGCTCGGTGCGTCGTCCACCGAGTACATTCTCAATCAGACTCTCGTGCCCACGGTTGTGTGCACGCGGGACGAGATGCCGTCGCTTCTCGCACGCAAGCCGCAGGTGCCGAGTCTGAAGCATATTGTGCTGTGCGACGGACCCGACCTTGCTGCTGAAGACATCGCAAGCGCCGCTGCTGTGGGCTTGACTCTATGGACCATGGCTGGCCTCGAAGCCACAGGTCGCGCCCACCCGCTTCCAGGGCTACCCGTCAGCTCTGGCAAGGACATGGCCGTGCTCATGTACGGCTCCAGTTGTAGCACTCTATGACAATTGTCACATGCATAGGTACACGAGTGGGACGACGGGCGATCCCAAGGGTGTCCAGTTGTCGCACGAAAACATGCTTTCGGCCGCTATTGGCGTTGAAGAGCGCATCATGCAGGGCAAGGCGCTCGAGACGATGAATAACTTTCCCATCTACTTCTCATATCTGCCGCTGCCCCACGTCTTCGAGCAGCTGGCGCAGCTCGCCGTCGTGCAGTACGCAGGCTCGGTCGGCTTCTTCCAGGGTAGTCCGCTGCGCATTGTCGACGACCTCACAGCGCTTCGCCCTACGGCCTTTGCGTCGGTGCCGCGCCTGCTGAACAAAATCTACGACAAGATCGTGGGCGGCGCCACCGCGGCCGGTGGCCTCAAAGGCTGGCTCTTCCAGCGAGCGCTGAGCACCAAGCTAGCCAACCTTTCGTACGGCATCACCTCGCACCCGATTTACGACCCGCTGATCTTTAACAAGGTGGTCTTGCCTCGATATTGCTCAGAACTCACTGCATAGGCTAGATCAAGGCCAAAATCGGTTTTGATCGCCTTGGATACATGCTCTGCGGGTCTGCACCACTTTCTGGCGACGTCATGGCGTTCTTTCAAGTGCTACTGAACGTGCCCATCTTTGAAGGCTACGGCCAGTCCGAGTGTTGCGGCGCCTCCAACGTCACAGACATTGCCGACTTCAGCGGTGGTACCGTCGGTGCGCCGATTTCGTCGGCCGAAATCAAGCTCGTATCCGTGCCAGACATGGGGTACACATTGTCTTGTGAGGTGCACCTCTAATCTAATAATTCTTCCGCAGGTACCTCGTCACCGACACTGTACATGGCCTAGACGATCAGCAGATCCCCGTGGCGGGCCGCGGTGAAATCTGCTACAGGGGACCGTCTGTCTTCTCGGGCTACTTCAAAAACCCTGCGATGACCAAGGAGGTCCTCGACGCCGACGGCTGGCTGCACTCGGGAGACATCGGCGTGTGGACGCTCGACGGGCGGCTCAAGATTGTGGACCGCAAGAAGAACAACTTCAAGCTGTCGCAGGGCGAGTACGTAGCGCCCGAGAAGATCGAGAACGTCATCAAGAACAGCGTCTACATCAACCAATCGTTCGTGCACGGCGACAGTCTCCATGCCGTGCTTGTGGCCATCATCGTGCCCGAGGAGGCCGAGATCACTCGTCTCGCCTCGTCGCAGGGTGTGACCGGCACCTATGCGGAGCTTTGTGCACATCCCACGATCGAGGCAGCCGTGCTCGCAGATATTACGGCTGTGGGCAAGAAGGGAAAGCTCCATGGCTTTGAGGTTGTCAAGGCCATCGCGCTGCACCCAGAACCGTTCTCCATCGAGAACAACTTGGCGACACCCACTTTTAAGGTCAAGCGCAACGAGGTTAGGAAGGTCTTCGCCAAGGAAATCGAAGCTTTGTACGCCAAGACGGGAGACGTCGTCGCAGGGAAAAACGTGAGTCAAAGGTAGTCGCACTTCAACGATTCGCGACTGCACAGGCAGGCATACTCGATTAATAAAATGTACGACAGAGAACCAAACATTGGATTGCACTCGTTTGGTTGCGGCTTCGGTCGCGGCACCCTGCAACCGCAGGATGACAAACCTCGAGCGATATCACCGCAACAACCTTTCCACCGGGTCCACACATCGCCATTCTAATGACGGATCACGTCGGTACCATCGAGGCGCAGCCTATGTTGATTGAATAGTTGAAATGGAATTAAACCATTGGCGTGCGCCGAGCGCGAAGACCTTGAAGCGGACGCCCGCTTCTGCTGACTGAGGGCCCCTAACGAGGCCAAGGATGTATGGCATTTTGCTCAACTTATGCAGTCATTCACAAGGCAGTCTAGGCGAGTGCACGAGGTCTCGCTGACCCTTGACCGACGCATCCAAAGGCCTGTGTCATGTAGAACAATTGGAGTGAACAAGAAGTTGCGTTGACGACCAGTTCTAGTGCAGAGGCATCCACGAGCGTGGGTACAGTCGTCACAAGTGAAATCCATGGTAAATGCAATGATTTTTTGTCGCTGCATGACAGCACACCTTGATCCAGAAACGAATGTACGCAGCGGCAATACTGTCGGGTGTCTTGTCGCCACGGTCATTTCATAGAATGTACCGCGTATGGGTCAGCCAACTCTCGGAAGCGCAACAGGTTTCTGCACGTAGTGCTATCCTATCTATGATAGTTGACGATACGGTGTTGAGAGTCGAGCTTGCCGTAGACATCGATGCAATGAATTGAATGGTTACTTATATGTACACCAGCCTTTGACGCTCAGTCGTCGAACAGGTCGTCCGGTGGCGTCTGGTTGAGCGGCTGCACAAAGCTCGGAAAGGTTCGCCGGCGCATTTTGTCCAGTTCCATACGCATAAACTCGATTTCCTCCGTTTGGGCCTTTGCTAGATCCACGAGCTTGCGGCGCACGGTGATGGCCTTCATCTTGTTGCCTGGCTTCGCAGGCGCCGCCTTCGCCGTGCGGCGGCTCGCGCGAATGTCTTCTCGGATCTGGATGTGCGTCTGCAGGTCCATGAGCTGGCGCTTGAACTGCTCATTCTCGCGAAGGCGCTCGGCGAGCGTAGCCTGCAGCGACTGCACGGCCTTGCGCTGCTTAAGTGCGGCCGCCTCATGGCTCTTGCCCATGTACGCGAGCTTCGTCTCGAGCAGATGCTGCTCTTGTTTTAGCTTTTCGCTCGAGTCGCCTGTCGTGAAGATCTCCTGGAGGTTCTTCGTCACGCGCAGCAGCTGGAGGTCCGTGTAGTGGTCGTCCATGTCCTTCTTTTGCATCGCGAGGTATGCGTGGTCCCACTCCATGAGATTGATGTTCTTTCGAAAGTGCTTGATCTTCCCGAGGACGCCCACCTGCTCTTTGCCGTGCAGCAAGATTGTTTCGTTGAGCTTCTCGACAGCTCCGCGGCAGATCAGGAGTGCTGTCGCTGCCTCCTCGCAGAGCGTGCGCACGTCGTCTCCGCTCGCCTCGTCCTGGCCTTGCTTAATCTTGACGAGAATTGGCAAGTTTTCGCTGCTCAGGCGAATCGACGCATCAAGAGCTGCAAGGTCCGTCTCCAGTTGCGCCTTTTTAGCCTGCAGCGCGTTGAGCTTGTAGGCGCTGACCTCGTGAACATCCTTGGCCTCCGCTAGCGCGTCGGCCTTGGCTTTTACCGTGTGCTCGGACGTGATCTTGCGACTGCGGCACTCGTTGAGCGCGCTCCAGACTGGCGAGTCGAGCGCGATTGCCTCGGGACGATCCACGTCGGGGTCGAGGGGCAACACCTTGCGAAACTCGTGCCTCTTTTTGCTCTTGGAGTCGAGGAACGCAAAGGGATCGTTTGAAAGGATCGGATCCAGGGTGGTACTTGCGTCGGGCAGAGAGCCCGTTGGCTCACCGTCCGCGACGAGGACGCGGGACGAGCCCTGCTTGGCGATCTTGATGCTGTTCTTGTGGCGAACGCCCGTCTTCTTTATGTCGTCCTTGAGATCGTCGCCGCGACGCTTGCGGTAGAGCTCTGTGAGCGACCGCATTACGTCATGCTCTAGAGCGGTACCGGCGGCCTCTTCAATCTCGCGCGCAAACGCTTTCTCCAGTGCCTTGTCGTCGTCCAGCGCACGATGCCACTCGTCTTTGCACGCATCGAGGCGGGCGTCGAACTGTGCGTGCGACGTCGCGAGCCTGGAGATGTCGGCCGCGATGCTCGCGATCTCCTTGGCGAGCGACTCCTGTTCGTGGCATGCGTGCTCATGGTCCATGAGCACGTCGCCGAGCCGCAGTACGTACGTCTGCTGCGTGAGGACGCTCATTCGCGTCGCGAGGTACAGCTCCCGGAGCTGCTTGAGCTTCTCGTCGTATGACTTGCAGATGTCAACAATGTCCGCCTTGAGCTTCTTGAGCTCCAGATCGAGCGATTTTTTGTATTTTTCCTTCTCGTCTGCGAGCCGCGCGGCCTCGGCGTCGTACGCCGCCAGCTTGAGCTTCTGCTCGGGCGTGAGCTCCTCGGGCGGCGTTTCATCCATCCACGCCTCTCGTGCAAGGCTAGGCCCGGCCGCCAGCTCTTTCTTCACCTCGAGCGTGCCATTCATCATATCGCGTAGCGCCCGACCCGCGACGTCGTCCTTCTGGTTCTTGGCTTCGAGCGCGCGCGCAGCGGCCTCGGCGGCCTCTCGCGCCTGGCGGCGCTCGTCCGTTTCGTACGGCGTCTTGGTCATCTCGCCGGGCTGCAGGCTCAACACCGAATCGGGCACCTCGTCCGGCCGCCACGTGTACACGGTGGGGCGCTCCACGACCTGCAGCTCGGCGCCGATTTCGCGAATACGCGCGTTCTTGCCCTCGATCTCGTCCATCTTGGTCTCTTTCAACCGCACCATCTCGTCGAAGTCCTTGTTGTACTCGCCAAGCAGCTGCCGCTCGTACGCCATGAGCAACGCAATCTGCGTGCGCTGCTGCTTGCGGGTGCGAATCATCGCCGGGTGGTAGATGAGGTCGACAAGTCGCACAGGCGCGGCCACGTCAAAATCGTCGGGCTTGGGCGGCGGCGCCTCGCGCTTGCCTAGCGTCGGGTGCAACATGCCTGCATTCACCATCCAGTTGATCGTCGGTGGTATGAGGTCCGCGTGGTGGTAGCCGGCGGACGTGCGCCTACGTGTCGAGCGCACCGAGTCGCTTGGCTCCAGCAGCGCGAGCTGGTACTCGAGGCGGCGCACGCGTTGCACAGAGGCTTCGCGGCGCTTCTCCGCTGGTGTGAGTTTCCGCGTCGGTAGGTTGTACACGATGAGATCCTCGCTTTGAAGGCCATGGAGCACGCAGCCCTTGGTGTCGGCCGTGTCCCAAAACTCGGCCTTCATGCGCTCCCGCACGATGTTCATTTCGGCGATCTGGCGCGCAATGTGTGTGCGGACGTCTGCGGCCCGAGCCGCATTTTGCGCCAAGAGCGACGCCTGAAGCTCACGGTTGATGACAAACTCGTCCCGCTCGAGCGCTTCCATCTCCGGCAAACTGGCGTTGTGCGCAAGCATCATTTTAAGCTTGATCTGCAGCTCGTTCAGCGGTGTGCGGATCTTTTCCTTGATGGCATCGAACTTGGCGCGGGCGAGGCAGTCTTGCTCCTCGGCGTATCGGTCCAGGAAGGGCTTGCCTTCGTCGCCGAGGGCCCAGCGTTTGGGGTCCTTGCGGGAGCCCGCGAGGTTGACGTATAGTGGCGAGGCGCCCTCGGAGATGCCTTTAACGAGGCTAAGACCGTGATCGGGCTTGATCTCAACGCAGAATATGGCGCCGTCGACGCCCCCCGTGTAGAGAAATAGCTGGTCGTCCGCGTGTGTAAAGGCGAGCGCGGTGACGGCGCCCGCGTGGAGCACAAGCGTCTTTTGCTTTGCGACAAGCCACGCGGTTTCCTTGAGCGACGCTGCGGCTGATTTGGGTTGCACGAGCCAGAGTGTGACGGTACCGTCCGCTGCGCCCATTGCTAGCACCTCGCTGCCATCGCGCGACGCCAGTAGGCTCTTGGCAATGCACGTCACGGGCTTGAGGTGCGCCTCGGCGTGGATGGCCGTGGCTTCGATGGACTTGATCGTCTTGGGGGCGTCGTGGACGCGCAGAACGCTCATACTCTTGGAGGTCCGGTTGAAATAAGTGAGCAACTTGGCTTGCGTTTGCAAGAACACGCCTCCGTGCGCGACGGTCGAGGACAAGAAGGTGCCGAGAAGCCCCATGTGCCACTCGATGGCGATGCGGTCGTCCATGTTGGTGAGTGCGCAGTAGTAGACTTCGGTGGCGGATGAGGCTAAGAAAGCTGTCGTCTCAAGGCTCGACGTCGGTACCCAGCGCACAAAGAGCACCGACGACGTGTCCGGCAGCTTGGCAAAGCCAACGATGCGAAACTGGCGCTCCGGGTCCAGGGATAATACGTACACGACATTGCTAAAGGACGACGCGAGCAGTGCAAGTGGCAGGCCTGGGTGGATGTCGATCATATCGATGGCGGTTGTGCACACACGCGCACTATGGATTGCGGTCGCGTCCACGACTGCGGGTCCGACCTTGGAGAGGCACAGCAGTCGCAAATGGCCAGTCGAGTCGCCCACAAGCACGATTGGGTCTAAGTACCGCGAGGCGACGCTTGTAATGGCGCTCTTGGCCGTAGTTTCAAAGAGCTCCGAGAGGCTCACGGTGGCAATACCCTTGCAGCTCTGCACCGTCCAGATGAAGAGCGCGCCGGAGGTGCCGCCCGTGACAACAACGGCGTCGTTGTTCGTGCCGCCGGCTGGTATGAGGAGCGTCATCCCAAGGACCGCGCCGGTGTGGAAGCCTCCAAGCTTGGTCAGCAGCGAGCTCGCCACCGTCTTCTCGTCGTCTTCGGCGTCCACGAGTGCCTTGATTTCGTACAGCGCCCCGGCGGTGCTTCCGACGACGAGCCTTGCAAAGTTCGGTGAGAGGCCCACTGCACTGAGCCGCTCGCCACCCGGCAGCGCCACCTACGGACGGTGAGTGGGGCACCTGGTGCGCCGGCGACGCACTGTTTGGAGGACGGCAAAGTCTTGATCGCTCACCCACCGCAGCGTGCCGTCTGTGAAGCCCGCGACGAGGCACTCAGCTGTAAGTGCTAGCGATGTGACGACGACGGTGTGCGAGAGCGCGACGACCGCCAGGACATTGCCGCGCGTTGGATCGAACTTGACGAGCTCGCCGAGGCGGTTCGCAGCGTAGAGGTGCCCCTCTTTGCTCCAGCAGTGGCACGTATACTGAGCGCGCTTTTCAGCGGCTTCTTCGCCGCTGACATCAGCGTCACCTTGGGCCGCGGCGTCGGAAGTTGAGGCCCCGTCCATTTGATTGAGGCAAAAGGAGTTCTGGGTGCGGCAGACGCGCCAAAACACGATGCCATGGTCACCACCGAGAACAAAGATGTCGGGGTTGAGCGGGTTAAAGGATGCAAAGCTGTACCGGTGGGGCAGCGTCATGAGGCACCCATCGATGGCTTCGAAATGATCCAAGTCCCATACACGCAACTACATGCGGCATGACCGTATTGTTAAAGCACGCAGACGTCGAACCTGGTTGCCGTGGTCTGTTCCGAGGGATACGAGTCGCGTGCCGCAACGAGAGAATTTGAGCAAGTAGTACTCGAAAGCGGTGGTGTCGTTTGGGAGCCGCCCTTTCCATTTCTAGCAAGCGTGACTCAGGTGCCGCAGGAGCTGCAAACCTTTTCCGGGAGCGTGTAGATTTCGATCCCAACGTTCTCTTCGCAGGCCGCAAGCGCGATGGACGCCGTCTTGGGGTTTACGTCGAAGGCGACGATTCGCGTCGCCTTGGAGCGAGAAAGAAAGTGCTGAGAGTTGCTCACAACGGACGAGAACTTGAGCAGATTGCCGCAGCGCGTGACGACCGTGTGCTCGTCTGCGAGGACCAAGTCGCCGCCCTCGTACGCGAACGCATGCTTAACCACGCCGTCGAGAGACATTTTCCGATCTTGCGAAAGGACGCGCCACTGTGTGAAAAACGTGGTAAATGAAACAGATGGCGGTGAAAAACAAACGGCAATCTCGATGGATCGCCCGGGACGCACGCCATGGTGCGCCAGCTCGCTGCGGCTACTGTGCCTGGTTGTCCAGCAGTTTGACGGTCTTTTCCGATCCGATGTCGGTTAAGGCAGAAGCAATACGTAGTCTATACTACGTACCGTTTAGAATTGTGTGAGCAACAGCCCTGGTTTTCTTCCATTGCGGTATTGAAACCATTACGTGGCACAGGCACTCGAGAAAGACGTCATTGCGACCTTGAATACACTCCACTTCGTGTACAATGCAAACAAAGACATGCCGCCTACATGCATCGTAGCCCCGCACCGTCAATCGCACACTACGCGCCAAGTAAGCCCCAGTGCTAATAGAATTTTGTTCCATGTTGCTGGAAGCAGCCCATACCAGCGCATCTCATAAAATGACGCCTTTACCGAGCCCGGCGCTCAGGCTCAAACTGACAACCGTGGCTTGCATTAGCAATAGTCCATCCGATTATTATGTGAGCCAGAGAAGTCCCGACGCTATGGTGAAAAACCCTGGTCACGATACGCCAAGAGACAGCACCATCGCTTCAATCCTCGCATGCACACTCACGCCTGGCGCACAGCCACCGTGGTGTCAAGGCTAGCGGCCTTCTTCCCTGTTGAAGTGGCGTGTTCATGGCACGGTCCATGTGAAAATCCACCGAGATGTTCCGGGCGGTGATTGGCCAAAATGATTTGGCCATGACTGGTGGTCCACCCTCTATTGGCTCCGCGACATGACGCGCCGCCGAAGGTTGGAGAAAAGGGCAATCTTGCAATTGCAACATGAGCACCTCGTACATCCCCCGCGCCGACGAGCAAGCGTCGCAAGCCTGGGTCGTCGTCTCGGACCCCAAGTACCGCCACTTCATCGGCGGTGCTATCGGTGGGATGACGGCCGCAATCATCACATCGCCGCTTGAGGTTATCAAGACGCGCCTGCAAACCAAGCTTGGCCGGTACGCGCGACGATGGCGCATCGGTTCTTATCGCAAGCATGTAGAAGCGACATGGCTCGTGCCTGCAACCAAAATCTCTCGACACTCAATGTGCTGCGGACCATTTTGCGGACTGGTAGGATATGCAGGGTCATGATACGGATCTTGAAGGTGGATTGTAGAAAGTGTGTTCGGCTTGTGGCGTGGCATCACACCCAATCTCCTCGGCGTTATCCCTGCGCGGGCGGCCTACTTTGGCTGCTACGCCAAGTTCAAAAGCTTGTGCAACGACCAAGGCTTCTCGGGCACCGCGACCAATTTTGGCTCGGCTGCCGCCGCCGGGTGCATGACGGCGTCGGTCCTCAGCCCGATCTTCGTCGTCAAGACGCGCATGCAACTCATGCCCACGCATGTGGCCCAAGCCAGCGTCGACGTGCATATGAAGACCATATCGCAATCGTTGCCCGTGGTCGGTGGCAAGACGCTGCGGCTCAACCTCGGTGGTTCCGGAGCGTCCATAGGCCTGAGTCCTGTGCAACCTGCGTCCAAGTTCTACTCGATGCACGAGGTGGCATACACCATGTACAAAGAAGAAGGCGCTCGAGCCTTTTTCAAGGGCCTTTCTGCGTCTTACTGGGGTGTCTCGGAAGGCGCGATCCAACTCGCCCTGTACGAAGAGCTCAAGGGCCGCCTCGACGAGCCCAGCAAGCTGCAGCTCTTTTTCCTTGCCGGACTTTGCAAGCTCACCGCCGCAGCAGCCACCTACCCGCACGAAGTCGTCCGCACGCGAATGCGCGACCAGCGGACACCAACGGACGGCTCGCTGCCCAAGTACCGCGGAATGTTCCAAAGCATTGGCGCCATTTACAAGGCCGAAGGCGCGCGTGGTCTCTATGGTGGCATGCCGGCACACCTCATGAAGACCGTGCCGAACGCTGCAATCATGTACGTCGTGCTCGAAATGGTCGTGGAGAGCTAAGCGCCTGGAAATGCACTCCTATTTATACTTGTACAACCTTTTGTGTCGAGGTAGATAATGGGGTTTGCCTTCATAAGCGCAACTAGAGCGTCGATAGACTCAACCAATGGTACATCTCGTGCTAAAGGATCATGGCTGTATCGGGGCGCTTGGTTGTGCGGAAGGATGTCGTTGCCGGCAACGGAGCTAAACTCCAGGTCTTCACACAGCCATCGATAACCGATGCACCGTCGTTGACCCCTCTCTTCCGTCCGGGCCGAGTGTGACCACGCTATTCACCCCGACAGCGTGCCCAAACATTGCGAGTTTACGCCAGTGCGTTCCATCGCCAATGAAGTTTGTTTCGTCAGTTGACCTGCGAAGTAGCTTGGCGGCGACAGTTTGGCCGAGACGTTGCTACCTTGACCACATTCCGAAAATGAGCGATTCACGCCCGCAATGAGAAGTAGAAAAAGAGGTTGGGAGCTCGGACGTGGATGACAACACGTTAGGGGCTCTGTAGCAGTCCGCGTGACTGTTTGTCGAGCACGCGGCAGTGCCTACTTGGTGTATTCGAGCTGTGGTGGCTAGTCAATTGCTGCCAGGTGCTACTACGTTACCACTCAGTTGGTGAAGAAGCGAAACAGGCTTTAGAACGAACGCAAATGGAGACATTTACCGTGAGGACATGAACGTGGCAATCAAGGATCCTTTTGCCGGGCTGTAGGCCTTGTGTGTGCGGTGCATAGGCGCCTCTTTGTGCCACACGGAGGACCTGGAGCCTACTTTAAGTCCGTAGTTGCAGTAAAGCTGCAGATGCAAAGGTAGTATCGCGAAATTTGCGGTCGGTGGAGGCTTTGTGGATATGGTTTTTATCGGATTGAAGCCCATCCCTGTCCTTGTCAACGACATCGAAACAAGACGGTTGCTAGATTGAATTACTCCATAGCGGCAGCCTGGGCCTCCTGGAACCGCGTCGCGACGCGCTGCGTGTGCTTGACGAACTTTTCAGTGCACTTATTGATGCAGCCCTCCTCCTTGTCGTCAAGCTTCTTGGAGCGGAACGACTGAACGCACTCGTTGAAGCACGTGGCAACAACGCGGTTGTACATGGCCAAACTCTCCTCGAGCTGCTTCTCCTCGAAGTGCTTCATCAGCTCCTGCTGCTGGTACGCTGGAAGGTTGTTCATCGCGTTCATCGTGGCGGCCTTTCCTGAAGAAATGCTGCCCACCCAAGCATGCCATCGCCACCGGATACGTCGTCCGGATAAGGCAAACCCAACCGCGCTTGAAAAACGCAACTTTGCCATTTCCGTCCACGACGGCAGTCGCCACAGCAGTCACCACAGCAGTCGCCGCGGCCGGTCTCTATCCGAGGATCGGCTACTGTAGATAAGACCTTAGGCAGGGGCCAGTGCATGTTTCAGCAGCCATGGCACTCGTGCCACTTTTAGCTTCATGAATCGTGCTGTCGACCCCGCCATCTGCATGGCCACCAAGATGCAGCAGTTGATCACGAATGCAGCATGTGCGCTGAGCCCACATCACGTGCAAAGAGCAGCAAGTAGGGTGCAAGTCGCGGTTCAGCTGCGAATTAAACGTGGTCATGTACCTGGCCTGTTCAACAGAGGACTCCTTTCGACACAACCTTGCATATCGCCATCGCGCAAGAAGTATTCTCGCCAAGGAGGCGATACTAAAGTCGTAGCGTCGCCGGCGATGACTCGAGCGCAGGGGTGCTGCCGCCGCGGCGCCGACGACGGGAGGGTTCAAGCCCGGCGCTGCGCACCTGCTGCCACGGGGTCAGCCGGAGAGGTTATCCGGAGAAAATTGACCAATGAGGACGCTCTTTGACTCCACCAGTCAAATGAGTGGAAGGATGCGTGGGAAAAAATTAGATTCCGAACCGCCATGACCAAGGGGCTGAACGACAGCGCGGCCACCGGCAGCACCAAGCGCTTTCGGTTCCAGAAGGTCAAGGAGCGAGTCGTCGGGCTGCAGACGGAGCTCTCGCTTCATGCCAAGACACAGACGCAGTCGCAGTATGTGCTGCACACGACGGCGTCCACGGCTCCTTTCCACGAGGAGCTCACGCTACTCGGTGAACTTTACACGAACGAGAGGTTTCAGGCCGTGTTCCGGCAGCTGCGGCGTATCACCAACTCGACGCCACAATTGCTGCACCACCTCAAGACCGTCGTTACCACCCTGGAGAAGCAGCTCATTGACTTCAAGGAGGATCCTGACGTGATGGTGCCGGTACTCAAGCTCTTTGTCGCTCTCGCGAAGTAGGGTATACAATTCACGAACGAAGCTCATGGCGCGTAGGGACCTTGGCAAGGAGTTCTACCCGTCGTTCCCACAGATCTTTCCTTCCATCCTGGCCGTCATCACGACGACCAACCCCGAGCTCACAACGGAGGTCTTCAAGACGCTCTCGATGCTCTTCAAGTACCTGCAGACCAACCTCCTTGCCGACATGCATGCCGTGCACCAGTACTTCGGCTTGCTTCTCGGCCACTCCAAGGACTACGTGCGCGAGTTCGCTGCTAGCGTCTTCTGCGTCCTCCTGCGCAAGGTCAAGGCCGGCAAAGACTTTGCCAAGTACATTCAGAACTTCTTCCTCGCGCTTGTGCGGGGCTCTGCGGACGAGAACGACTACGTCCGCGACGGCTCGGCGCGCCTCTTTTTCGCCGTCATGAAGAATGTCCAGGAGCAGTTTCATTCGCGCACGCCCGAGCTCTTGAACCTGCTGCTGAAGGCCTTTGCGCCCAGCGACGCCTACACGGACGACCAACTCGCCGCCATCTACGACATCGTTCGCCGCACCTGCGACCTCACGCGCAAATACACGTCCGTTGAGCACACGGCCGAGGTGTGGACGAGCTTGCAGAAGGCGACGGCGGCTGCCATCACGGCGTACGAAACCACACCGACGGACGCCACCGCGCTCTATCTAAGCCGACAGAACAACCTCGTGGCGCTCTGGGTGGCGTACCGTCAGGGCGAACTCGTCGGCGTCGGCCACAAGAAGGTGTTGTACACGACAGCTTTGAGCCTGCTCGGCAGCGGCTGCTACCACGCGGAGATCGCCCCAGAGTTGCACGCGTCGACGCTCAACCTGCTCAGCATGTGCATTCTCTCGTTGCACGAGCGCTTTTACCCGCTGCTCAAGAACCTCTACGGCGTCGTGCCGTCCAATTCCACGCTCGTGACCAACGTCCGCGACTTCACCCACAAGATGCTGCAGTCGCTGCCGCTCTCGGCGGCCCTCGAGTACCTCGTTCCTCACGCTGTCAACCTCGCCCTTGGCCTCGCAGCGACGCCCGACATGCTGGAAGCTCTCGGCCGCATCCTGGCCTACGCTGTCGAACATGCCGGAGAGATCCCGTCGGGTCGGCTTGTGGTCATTCGAGGCGACGTCGTTACGGTGGACCTGGCCAAGCTGCGCTTCGTGCCGCCGACGGCCACGGCGTCGTTCGTGGCGACGGCGCAAGCTCTCTTTGCAGAGCCTCTGCCCGCGGACGAGGATGCCTTTTTGAAGCACGCCGCCAGCCTTAACCAGGCCCTCGAGTGCCTGCGCCGGCTGGAAGCACCGACGGCTGACGTGGCCGCCATGACCGAGGCTCTGCGCACCGTGCTTGAGGATGCGCTGGAATCCTCGCCCACCCACACGACCACAGTGGTCCTGACGACGCTTCACGCCAAGTGTCTGCAGGTGCTCAGCGGCCTCGACGCGGTCGAACCCTCGGTGGATGCCGTGCTTGGACACCTGGACAAATACGCGACGTCGCCGTTCACTCTGCAGGCGCTGCGGTGCTACCTGAAGCGCATGGATCTGACCGCCGAGCCGCGGTTAACCTTCCGGTCGCTCTTCGCCAAGCTGCAGAACAACCTGCGGTCGCCGTGCCAGGCGCTCCGCCGGGAGACCATCGATCTCTTTAGCCTCTTCCCCGCGCTGCAGTACGAGAACACGACGGACACGTCGCTGCAGGGCGACTGCGAAGCTGTGGCCCTCGCGCTGCAACTCGAAGTCGTGTGCTCCAAGCCGACGGTCGAGAGCGAACGCGACATTGTGCGCATGCTGGAGCGGTTCAAGGTAATCTGTCGGTCGCCGCAGACGCCCGTTGTGTACATCCAAATGATCACGGCGCACATGCTGGGCTTGAACCACGTTAAGTTTTCGACCATTTGGCCGCACGTGGCCATTGTCGTGCAGGCGTGTGTACCGCTGCACTTCGAGGCCGTGTGGGGAACGCTGTGTGCGGAGCTCTACTACATCTCGAACCGCTCTTCGGCACCGAACGTCGCTGCAATCGCCAACTCGGAGGACTGCCCGCTGCTCGAGGCGCTGGCCGAAGACGTGGCTGTCGAGGAAGGTGTGAACCAAGACGTCACGGACCTCCCCACGCAGCATGGCCTCGTGTGGAAGACGCTCGAGGGCTTTCCCAACCTCGTGGAGCAAAAGTCCAAGGTGATCGTGCCTATCTTCGCTGCTTTTTTGCGCGACCAGTACTACGCCATATACACGGACGACTCGGAACGCGTGCCAGCTGCTGTTCTTAACGACGTGATTTCGGCTGCCGAGGCGTCGCGTGCGGCCAACCCCAAGTACGCACTCGCGGACGGGCTGGGCTCCCTTGCGACGCCTGTCGTGCATGCGTCGCTCACGACCAAGGCGGTGCGCGAGAAGCTCGTGAGCTTTATGCACCTCTTCAAGCGCTTCACCAACTACGCCGGCGTGTTCGGCCAGCAGGTGCTCTGGGACTTCTTCTTTGCGCTGCTCATCAAGTCCGACGATCACGTATCTGCACTTGCGCTGCAATGCATCTACGCGTTCAAGCCCACGTACATCCTGCCGTACAAGATTCAGCTCGACGCGTTGACCAACTCGACGACGTTCCGCGAGGCGCTGACCAACTTTAGCGTGGACAAGGCCGCCGGCGTCGTGCTCGACGAGCATCGCGCGGGGTTCTTTCCCGTGCTGCTGCGTTTGCTCTACGCCAAGTTCGTCTCGCGCAAGGGTTCCCGCAGCTCCAAGGACTCACTTGCAACGCGCCGCACCACCGTGCTGTCTTTCCTTGTGGCCCTGGAGACGGACGAACTCGCGTACTTCATTGGACTCATTCTCCGACCTTTCCGTGTGCAGGTGTCTACGGCGCCGTTGCCGTTCGCCGATCGCATTGCAGCGGTCGCGACCGTGATGCCCGACGTCTCGGGCTCCAAGCAAGTGGGCTTCCTCAACCTGCTTGAAGACGTCATCGCGCACCTCGGCATGAAGGTTACCGCCTTTTTGCCGCAAATTCTCGCGGTTCTGACGGCCATCTTGGCGCACGGCGACGTGGGGCAGATCAAGACGGACGACGCGCCGATGGAGGAGCTTGCCGACGGCGACGAAGACGCACCCGTGTCCAACGAAAGCCTCAAGCGCCAGACGCGTATGCTTGTTTTTCGGCGCCTCGCCGATGTCGTCAAGCAGTTTGATGGTGTGTTTGCGCTTGACGAGTGCTTCGGCATGCTCTTTGCGCACTGCGACTCATCCATTGCCCATCTGCCGCAAGCCATGCGCGGCGCCAAGAAGCCTTCAGCGTTGCTCGACTGGCTGCGCGCGATCGCCGAGTCGACGCACACTGTGCGCATCTTACCGACATCCGTGGTGCGCACGGTGCTGTCGTGTCTCTCCACGGGCATCGACAGTGACGCCGTGACGGCCTACGACATGGGTGTTAGCGCTGACACGCTCGAGTGCCTTCTCGGCTTCATGGGCGGCCTTCTCACGGCTGACGAGGCCGGCGCTTCTCTTTTGCTGCCGCACCTAACCTTCGTGCTGGAACAGTTTATCTGCCGGTTCAAGTCCAAGACAGCCAAGTTCCTGCAGGAGAAACACGCTGGGTCGTCCAAGCGCGAACTCCTCTTTCTCTGCCGCCTTGCGCCCCACGTGCAAACCAACATCCGCGCCGAGGCCGCGGACCAGCTCATCACGCTGTTGCTGCCGTTCCTCACGCGGAGCTACCGCACATCGTACGCTGACAAGGAGAACGTGTGCGACGTCGTCGCGGGCCTCGTACCGTGCGTCGCCGACCCTGCGCACCACGTGAGCTTCCTCTCCAAGCTTATCGCGCCCGGCCCCAACTGCCTCACGGAGCGTGGCCCGCGGCTCAAGCTCATGGCGGTGTTCGCCGCCATCGAGGCGCACCCGGCCGCCACCGCGCTTGCGTCCATGTGCGGCTACCTCGTTGGGCTCAACGCGATGGATCCCAAGCGCCTGGAAGAGGTGGACTTTGAGCGCCGCCTCAGCGTCTTCCAGACGATCAACGGCGACAACTTCGCGTCGCTCGTCGCGGACATGACGCTACTGCAGCCCATCATCAGCCAGTACCTTTACGTACGTCGATTGCATTACGTCGATGGCTCATGTCACTTGTAGAGCATGCACGACGAGGAGTACTCGCTGCGCAACGCTGCACGCGCGGGCCTCGAGGGCTTCACGCGGCTGGCAGCGGCTGAAAAGGACGTACCTAACTCGACGCCATATCACGTGTTTGAGAACGTGGTCATGCCCTGCGTACGCTTCAGCCTCAAGGGCCAAGTCGAGGAGCCCCGCCGCGGCTTCGTGCAGCTGCTGTCGACGGTGGCCGACGCCTTCGAGGGCCATGAGAACCCGTCGCTCCACGGCGATCTCTCGCTGCTGCGCAACAAGGAAGATCCGGAGGTTGACTTTTTCTACAACATGACGCACATTCAAGTCCACCGCCGCGCCCGGGCGCTCCAGCGACTGCGCAGTAGCCTCGACGCCGGCAAGCTGCCGCTGAGCAACACGACGGTCGTGAACGTGCTCGTGCCATTGCTCACGCACGTGATCTACGAGACGACCAACAAGGCGCAGGAAGCCATGGCCACTGACGCCGCCCAGTGCCTCGGCAGCGCAGCGTCGCTGCTGTCGTGGTCGCACTACTACGGGCTTATTCGCAATCTGCTGAAGCAAATCCCCGGCCGCCCCGAGAGCGAAAACGTCATCATTGCTGCCGTCTGCGCCATCATCGACCACTTCCACTTCGAAGGCAGCGTCGTGTGCGAGGGTTGGGACAAGGTGGCGGTGGCAGCGCGCGACCCGGACGAGGCCGAGGCCACCCACGTTCAGAGTGTTATGCGCGACTCACTCGTACCCATGTTGCAGAGCCACCTCACAAAGGGCGAGCGCAAGAAGGGCAAGGCCAAGACGGGGGAAAAGGACGCGCAGTCGACGACCGCAGGTGACTTTGCGCTGCGTGTGCCTGTTGCCCTCGCCATCGTCAAGGTGCTCCGGCGGCTGCCGCCGCGTACGTTCCACGCCGAGCTACCCAAGTTGCTCATCCAGGTGACTAAGCTGCAGCGGTCCAAGGACGAGAGCGTCCGGTCGTCGTCGCGCCAGACGCTCGTCAAGATTGCCCTGGAGCTTGGCCCGTCATACCTGGCGCCGATCGTAAACGAGCTCGAGCACTCGCTGACGATGGGCTACATGGTGCACGTGCTGTCGTATACCCTCTTCGCGATCCTGGACAAGGTGGCTGAGAGCTGCCACCAGGAAACGCCGCCGCCGCTCGACTCGGCCGCACCGAGCCCTGCGCCCGTGCTCTCGCCACTCGACGAATGCGTTCCCAAGATCCTCGCCATCCTCGTGCGCGACATCTTCGGCGATGTTGGCGAGACGCGTCGCGACAAGGCCGAACACAAATCCAAGATGAAGGAGGCGCGGTCGTGCCGGAGTTACGACTCGTTCGAGCTCGTGGCGCGCTGCATCAACTTCCTGCCCAACCCGACAATTCACGTGTTGCTGCTGCCGATCGTGCAGACTCTCGAGGGCTCGGCCATGGACGGCAAGGCGCTGCTCAATGTGCGCAACGTACTGCAGCGCGTTGCGCTCGGTTTGTCCAAAAACAAGTCGGTGGAGCAATCGCACATGTATCTCTACCTGTACAACATGCTCACTATGTGTTTCGAGCGCCTCACGTACCTCAAGCCGGACACGGACGTAACGGAGAGCACCGACGGCGTGTCGAGCTGGCTCGTGGGCGACTGGGTCGGCGACGAGAAGAAAAAGGCCAAGCTCCAGCGCCGCGTGCAGGCGTGGGAGACCTTCAAGGTCGAGGCGCAAGCCCGCATGACGGGCTACGACCGGTACGCCGTCACCAAGGCGGAGGCCAAGAACTCGGGCGCGGACGAGATCATGAACTTCAGCGTCTCGCTGCTGTACACGATGCTGCGCAAGGAAGAGCGCACGGGACTCTCCTTTGCGCTTCTCGACCCGTTCGTTCCGTTTTTGATGCGCTGTCTCGCCGAGATCAAGCACAACGAGACGGTGGTGCACGCGCTCAAGTGCCTTGCGGTGCTCCTTAACCACCCGGTGCCGTCGCTCGTGGCAGAGCTCTCGCCGCTCGTCGACCGCATCTTCAAGCTAATCCAGCGTGCTGGCGCCGCCACTAAGAATGAGATGACGCAGACGTGCTACCGCGCACTGTCCATCCTCCTGCGCGAGCGCAACGAGTACGCGATGAGCGATGCCCAGCTGCGCGTGTTGCTGAGCTTCTTGCGGCAAGACCTCGACGAAATGGATCATCAAAATTCGACGTTCGCACTACTCAAGGCACTCCTCGCCCGGCGGCTTGTCATCCCTGAGGTGTACGATCTCATGCTCCGCGTGGGCGAGATGATGGTGCAAAGCCAAGTGGCCAACGTCCGCAGCAACTGCGCTGCGATGTATCTGACCTTCCTCCTCGACTACCCGCTTGGCGACAAGCGCCTGAACTACCATGTGCGCTTCCTCGTCAACAACCTCGCCTTCGTGTACGAATCTGGCCGGCTTGCGACACTCGACTGCCTTGACGCACTTGTGAAGAAGCTGCCTTCCGATCTCCTTGACGCCCGCGCACAGTTCTTCTTACTGCCGCTTGTTCTCCGCCTTGTGAACGACGAAGCACAACCCTGCCGCGCGCTTGCTGCGGACGTCATCTCGCACCTCTTCCAGCGCGTGAGTGCCGCTACCTTCGCCGTCTGCACCGCAGCCATGGAGCCGTGGTGGGCCAGCGCCGACGCTAAGCTCAAGTGCGCCGCGGCCCACGTCAGCGGCCTCGTTGTGGCCGCCCGGCCCGAGCTCGCCAAGAAGAGTTTTTTAACACCTCTGCTGGGCCGCGTGGGCGCCCTGCTGGCGGCGGCGACGTCCGACATTGGCGCGCAGGACGAAGACGCCATTGAAGAGCTCACATGGGAGCCCGTGTACCTGACGCTGCTGTGCCTCGAGAAGGTCCGCCATGCGCTGCCCGCCGCGCTCGAGGCGTGGCTCCTGGACCATGCCGCAGTGCTAGACACTGTGGTGGAGCTCATGGGCTATCCACACGCGTGGGTGCGGCTTGCGGCCACACGCGCGCTGGGCGCGTACACCGCGGCTCGGACGGCGTCGACTCTGTGCTATACCGACGGCGACACCGCGGACGGCGGCGCCTACCTCAGTACACCCGGCAAGCTCTTTGCGCTGGCGGTCGGTGCCTGCAAACAGCTCGAAAGCGACCACCTGGTGGCAGAGTTAGCGTCGGAGGTAGTGACACTGCTGCTATTTATTCTGCGCGCGCTGCGGAGCTTCCCTGCCATTGACCAGAACGTTAAGGCCCCGGCCGCCGCGGACGGCGAGGATGACGGCGAGGAGGACGCTAAAAGCTCAAGCTCATCGCCTGTCGCGTGGCTCTTTACGCGGCTGTCGTTCTTGGCGCGCGGCTACCACTGCGATCTGCGCAAGACGACGGTGTACAACTTCTTTGCCGGTGTCGCGGTGCAGGAAGAACCAGCCTTCCTCGAGACGGTGCTACTTCAGATGCTCAACCCGCTTTACCGCGACACGACTGCCGAAGAGCACGACGGCGACGACGCAGCCCCGACCGCCGTCAAGAACGTAGCTCGCGAAGTGCTGCAGCTGCTTGAGGCCAAGGTCGAGTCGGGCCCGTTCCTGGCGGCCTACACGCACGTCCAGAAGAAGGTGACCGAGTTCCGCGAACGGCGCAAGCAAAAGCGGAAGATCGAAGTTGTCGCCGAGCCCGAGGTCGCCGCCAAGCGGAAGCTTGCCAAGAACCTGCAGAAGCAAGCGTCCAAACAGCTCAAGAAGCGCAAAATCGGCGAACTGAAGGGCTCGCAGAACAAGGCGCAAAAGGTGGCCGCCGCCAATGAGCGCCGTAAGAAGGCGCGCCCCGGCCATTCGTAAACTTATAGAAACACGACCTTCATCGATGCATCCATGCGCTTCCCTCGTGCTGCCAGCTCATGGACTTGAAGTTGCACTTGGTACCTAGGAGGCCAAAACCTAGGGTACGGAGGGAAAGCCGTTGGACTGGACTATAAATAGGCAGCAGCATCCAAAAGGAGCATTTTGGCATCGGCGATGGAGTCGCAGACCAAGTCCAAGCTCCTGGAAGCCAAGCAGGTGCGTTGTTGCCGTGGGTGCCACGGGCTCACGAGAAGAGCAGCGGCGAAAGGATGTATCTAGCGACGCTATGCTGCTACAGAATCGCATCGCGCTCCTTAAGGTTTAGTGAGGTGCCTGCGCGAGGTGCATGACCGCCTTGGGTAGGCAGAGGAAGCTCGCGCATGGAAGAAGATCGAACAGACCAAGAAACGAGCGCAGGAGCTACTCAAGCTACGCCAAGAGAAGGATCAATACGCCCGCGAACGCAGCGCGCTTGTGACGCAAGCAGAGCGCGAACTGCACATGTTGCAACAGGCGAAGCGCGAGGTTGTACTGGCGTCGGAAAAGGTCGTTTGCGGTCAAATCCGCGCGATGGCTTATCAACGTGTAGAAAGAGATTGATGCCCAGATCCTCGAGCAAAAGCGCCTGGAAGCGCAGCAGCTCAAGGAAGACAAACAAAAGTGGCGGCAGTACACTGAAATGAAGAAGCGACAAGAGCTCGAAGACGCGATCCGCCGACGAGATGACATTGTCAAGCAGCAAGACCAGCTCCGCCGTGTCAAGCGCACCAAACAAGTGCGCGCAGATCGCCACCGAATGCTCAGGACTCGCTAGGCGGAGCTCGAACGGGCCAACAAGCAGCGGGCTGACGACGTTGTGAAGCGAGAAGAGCAGGTGTATCACGAAAAGGAACTGGAGGTACGCGGCCCTAGGTACACACCGCGCCACGGCTTCTTAGGTGCAAGAGATGGAGAAGCTTGAGATGGAGTTGATTCAGAGGTTAAGGAACACCCAGCACTTGCAAAAGCAAGCCTACGAGGAGCTCGAGAACGCTCTCAATGGCTCGTTTGCGTCGGCCAGCGTCTCGTAGATGGTAGCTATGTAACGCAACTTTCGTTTCGCTTTCGGCTGACAAGGACCCGGCCGCACTTGTAGTAGCGTGAGAGGTGGTCGCGAGGGGTCGTGCTGCTCGACATGGTTGTGCCGACACTGCGCACGTTCTCTGGAAACGCGCATACATGTGCCTTCTTCATCTGCCCGCACTTGACACAGTTATAGATTGTTCGGTGATTCGACTTCTTCACACACGACGCGTGGGCCACAGGCGGAAGAATGTACTTGGCGTTGGGAAATGGCATTGGCGGAGGGAAAACACGGGCGACATTCAGTCCTTCGACAGGCTTGAGCATCCGCGGCGCTATCCTCGTTTTATCGGATGCCACAAGTGGCGCACGAAATGCTAGCCCGTCTTCGCTCGAATCACTGTCTGGCGCCAAGTAGTCCGAGTCGTCGCGCGCGGGAACGACCCCTGAGGCTTGTCGAGCCAGCATCTTATTTTTGACCCGTGTAAGTAGCGTGGCACACCGACGAATCTTGGCTACAGGCGTGGGTGGTGGTGGTTGCAAGAGGAGCAAATCCAACGCGCTGCGCCGTGTTGGGTCATGTGGGGAGGCGATGTCGGCGTCCAAGCGAGGAATATTGGATGTTGCAACCGTAAGCGGACTCTGCCGCTTACGCTTGGCATGTTTGGGCGTTGGTATCCACGGGTACGGCACAGCACCTACCATGTGCGAAGACATCGTCTCGTCGTGAGGGAAGGAATCCGTAAGCCTTGTGGGTGTTGGCGGCCGCGCCTCCACCGCCGCTGACGCGTCAATGAGCAAACCTTGAGTTGGCGTCGCGCCAAGTCCATCAGTGCCATGATCATCTTCATAGAGCCCATGTGTGTCAGGGAAGGCGAAGGTGTCCGTGTCCATGGCGCCGCTCGCGCCGCTTCCCAACGGACTTGCCCCTGAAATATGCGCTTGAAGCAAAAAAGGATCTTTCTTTTTTAATTGCATGGATATACCACCACGTTTCGTCAACGAGCGCCGCGCTTCCAATACTCAGCTCAAGGTACTTGTCTGCATATGCCTATTTATTACCAACTGAAAACGATTTAATTTGGAATAGTAACAAGTGTCGCGCCAAGTAAGAATACTTTTTCAAATTAATGACCCGGCAACATTGAAGTTGGCTGTGCCATTTAAAAAAACACGCCCATGATGACTGGGCAAATGTATGCAATATAAAATCGCTGTGGGTATCCGGATACGGAATGGATATTCGGGCGCGTATCCGGTCGCAACCTCCTTTTTATTTGTTGAAGTGGTGAGTACTTGTTGGTTTTGAGAACTTCAGCTTGACCAACTTCACTTGACGTGGGCGGCGCCGACGACCTTGAAGCCCTGCCCCGCGAGCCCCACGGACAGCATAACTGACGCTCCGACCTCCGCTGAATCCGCGCCGACGCCAGGCCGCCCACGCCTGCGCAACCTCCCCGAACGAACCCCGCCACGTGTTGCAGTCGCACCGACGACGCTGCCCCCTCGCCTCGACCAACTTCAACGACCCCCACCGATTTCGAGTTCATCCAATATGACACTCCTTGCAACGACGCCTTACATGACGATTAACCTCAATCACTTGTCCGTCAAGGCGCCATCGCCGCCAAAGCCTTCGAAGAAGGAACGCCCGCCCGAGGCAGCACTAGTAGGTGCTGACGTCTCCGAAGACGCCCCGACGAGCGATGATTCCGCCACAGAAGAGTCGTCGTATGAGGTGCATGAAGACGATCGTGACGGCACGTGGAACTACGCGCGTCCCGTGGCGAAGCGGCGAGCCCCGACGTCCATCAAGACCGAGGCGAGCAAAGAGAAGCGATCGACCAAATCCAAATGCCCACCCGGCCTGCGCAGCGGCAAGTGGACGCCCGAAGAAGAGGCGTTTACCAACAAAATGATCCACTACTTTCGTTTGGGGCTGCTTGACATCGAAGATGGCACGAGTCTCCGTTGGTACCTGAGCAAAAAGCTCAACTGCGAGGCCATGCGTGTAACCAAGAAGCTCAAAGGCAACAGCTCCATAGGCAAGCAAATCTTCCGCGCGCTCGACAACAACGCACAGACGGCCAGCACCATCTCGGAGGCCATCGCGGAGCTACGGGTTCTCGAAGAGGAGTTTGTTTCGTCGCTCGCGTTTCGACCGTCGCCTCCCGCCGACAAGAAAGCTTCGGCCACTTTCGGCCCCTCAAACAAACGACCCAAGCGCTCCTTGAAACACCTCACGGTCGGCGTCCAAGACGGCGCGGCCGCACTCAATGCTGCCGTCGAGTCCATCGAGGCGATCAAATCCGAGAGCGTGTCAGACGACACCTTCGTCAAGCTGGAAGCAGCGGAATCTGACCTTGCGACGTCTCCACGGCCAAAGCGCAGTCGAAGCACTGCGTCTGCGGTCCCCGAGGCAACAGGAGCCGAGCTGTTACTGCATTTCAGTCTCACGGCCCATCGAGGCGAAAAGCGCCAGCGCGATGACGCCGGCCTGGACGCCAACAGCCGGCCCATCCACGACAACCCCCTTTAGATACTAGCGTAAATATCAACATCTGTGCCCATTTAAGCGAGTTTGGCGGACCACGCCAGGAGCCATTTGAGGTTCGTGAGCACGTTCTTGCAGGCCTTGGTCCACGACTCGTCGTCTTTGAGGTACAGCAGCGAGAAGTTGCCAATTTCGACGCCGACGATCTAGACGCAGCATGTGCCGCCGATCTTCCGCCGCTGCGTACCTTGTACGGAAGGCGGAAGGTTGCATCCCGCGCATGCACCCAGGCTTCAATCTGCCCCAGACAAGTCAGCCATGCTGCGATGCCGAGGTTGAAGAAGCTTTCAGGAAACGCGTCTTGGTCCGAGCCATGCCTAAGAGGACGTGATGTCGCTGCTTAGAACTTGGAGACGACGCACAGGTGGTATTCCATCTCTGGGTGTGTGAGCCGCAGCACTTTGGAGAAGTTACCCATGGGTACGAGCCGGTATCTATGGCATGTGAGGGCATGGGGAAAGACTGATGAGGTACCCGACGAGGCTGAGCCCCAAGGACTCAGCGATGTGATGTAGCAGCAGCGTGGCTTCTCCCCACGCGGCGTTGATTTCGTGCCAGTCCGTGTAGTGTATGGGGAGGCGCCCCATGCAGAATCCGTTCACGGTACCAAATGGCCCTTTATGCCAAATGTAGAATGCGTCGCTTGCAACGTTCATGCGACGGATCGCCCGCGCGGTGCTCTCCGTGCTCGCAACGCGCGCAACTTCCATATCGCGCCGGTCGCGCTGTACTTGGCGAGCCCACATCGTGTCGTCGATGGACTGCCAGAGACTCATCTCATCGTGCTCGAGAGCTGCCAGCTCGAGTTCGAGACGCTCGACGTCCGACTGTATGCGAACACGCTCCTCTAGCATCGTGCGTTCAAGATGGTTGGTTTTGGCCTGGCGAGCATCTGCAACGCTTGGACTGGACGGGCGGCCTTTGGGCGCGGACGAGAGGTAGGCCGCGAGTGCCCGCTTTTCCTGGCGCGCGTTCTCGTTGTTCTTCTCGAGCATCGCTGTCAAAAGATGGAGGCATTCTGTGCAGAAAGCAGGGGCTGAAGCACTAAGGCCGCTTGTGGCGACGCCCTCAGCGACGAAATGCAAGCTCTGGATCTTTTTGACGTGCGAACTCACGTCCGCGTGGCTCAAGGAGGCTTCCCGCATCGACATGTACGGGTTCATCACACTTGCATGCACATCCACGTACGATTCTTCAAGGCCACCGCCCCCATGCTTGCAGCGGACACAGAACTGGCTCATCCGTCACTGCTTGCCTCAGTTCTTCGACTTCTTGAAATAAGGCTTTGACCTAATCGTAGCATCTTCAATTAGGCAATGCCGAATTTGAACTAGGGTTGAAGTTGCGCCGTCCTTCACGCACTCCTGGATGGGCAGCCGAGAGTCGGCGCCCACTTCATGCAAAGGCTGCATTGCTTGCTTGCGATGCAGCACTTCTGAATAATGAGGGCATACCCAACCGCGCGACGAAAGAGGCTCGGGAGTGCACGCAGGCCTTGGTCTCAGACAGAAGGCATTGGTAGTAGGTCACACACAGCACGCTTGACGCTGTGCCGAGACCATGCAACTATAGCGCAACTAGATTCACCATCCCGTTGCGTAGAACTGCTTTGGCGCGATCCTGAGTGAATAAGAATGATACTTCGAGTACTTGTGATGACGGGCGCATCGCGACAGCGCTCAACTGGTAGTTGGCCACCTCGAGAACCACAGGGAACCCAAAGCATAGGATCGACAAGACTATGCCCTGGCTATCTAGTGGCGCCACGACCATGAGTACAAGCTAAAGCGTCATCGGTAAGATATGGTTGTACACAAACTCGAGAAAGAACGGCAAATGAGCCAGGTACGGCGTGCCGCGGCTCTTGTCAACTTCCCACCATTCGCTCCAATCAATCACTTTATTCGTCAATGAGCGAGAACTACCGCGAAACACGCGAATTGACAGGACAAGGCAAGATCTATCGCAATCACACTGGTGTGTACGCTTTCCACGACTCTCCCTGTCACTATGAGAGCAAAAGACAGACTGCTTTTGGCGTTTTGATAATCGGAACCATGACAAGCGGCGGTAAAAATCAACCTCCGTATAGGACGCCGCAACATTCTGGTATTTTGAAATAATGTGCGACCAGTGAGTCAGAGTAGCTTGAGTGGCCTCTGTGGCGAAGAGCTAGGTTCCTATGATCCCATTTGAGTGACGTTACCAGTAACATCGTAGACGTGTTTGCTCGCGGATTGCTCAAAGTGTACATTTTCCAAGGATGCCATGTCACGACAGATTTTGCATTTCAGACGATATCACTTGTCTTTATCGGAAAATGCCGACAGTGGTATAATGGATGATGCATTCATGCTTAAGGCAAATGCTTCCATGGCTTACGTTCGAAATACTACGCGAGATAACCCGGCATGTTGTCGATACTGTCGAGACCCATTTGGTGTAGAAACCTGAAACTCGCTTTATGTGTAATGGCGTTGTGAAAAAAAAAAAAAAAAA
>JNBR01000437.1:0-82744 GCA_002081595.1 Achlya hypogyna
CTGCATCACCGCACTTTCCACACTTATAGGCACGACGCTTGTGTGCTGGAACTCGCGCAGTGCTGACCCTAGATCTTGCCGATTCGCTACGAAAAATGCGGTACGCCGGTTTCTTGGTCGCCCCGCTTGTCGATAGAGCGGTGATGCCTTCACCACAGTGTCGTGCACGCATAGGGTACAAACACATTGACGCCGCTAAATGCTGCAATGTAGGACGTAGCTAGGTAACTTGAATGCCAAGCTCGTTTTAAAAGTTCGGTGCGGTTGACGTGATTCACCTTGTGGCATGACGCAGAAGCGCGCTCAAGTGTCATTTTTCGTCGAAGTTTGCTGATTGTCTTCTTGTGAGAATGCAGGGGTCATTGCCGATGCTGTAGGCGCAGGACACCGATTGATATGAAGAATACTTAGGAGTGATTAACATATAAACTAGTCTGGTCCGTAATTACTATTAGTTGTCCTCTCAAAAACATGCAATGTTGCTTCGCAGCGGGTAGGGGGCTTGCGCTTCCTAGCACTTCTGCAACAACCAACGTTGCGAACGCGAGCGCTTGAAATTTCACACTACGGTCAACCATATCTACCCACAATTTCGACGAATCATGCCCTTTTTGGAATTCATGCCCTTTTTGAAATTTTGCACAGGAAATCATGCCCTTTTTGGAATTTACCCTTTGAAGTATGTAGCGTATTTGGACACGACCAAGACGCCCCCCTGCAGTGAGTACCTGTCTCCAACATCCCATCTCACAGCTCATAAAACTGAATTCGAGATAACTTTCTCGAACCACTGCATGGCATTCACAAGAATCAACAGTGAATGTAAAAAGTGTTTTTTACATAAAGATGTCATGTGAAAATACTTGTAAAATTGCTCTACGTTCGGATGTGAGTTTTCCCCACAGGTGGTGATATTTCCTTCAACGGAAACAAACCGTTCTCCGCGATTTCGTGGTTGATCCCAGCTGACAAATTTTGGCCAATGAATGAAGAGGACATCCATTTGTTCAACCAATGAGAGGCTGCGGTCCAGACATCGACGGGCATTCATTTGAGATCAGGATGGCCGCCGAGCGGGCGCAGATTGCCGGCCTCGTGCGCTCCATCTATCCTGGCGAGGACATTGCCAAGATCGACCATGCCTCCATGGACGTGGGCGTTCTCTCCAACGTCATGCAGATCGATGTCCATCGCGAATCTGGCGTCACAGCACTCATCGCCAAGTTCCCGCGCCCCGAGTTTCCCATGATGCGGCCAATGTTTGCCGTCGAGGCTGCTTTCTACACCAAGACTGATCAATCCCGCGTACCATTTCGCCTTGCGACAGTTCTCTCTGCCTCTGCGGATGCGATTGTTCTTGCCAAACTCGACAACGTCAAGTCGTACACCTGCTACGACGGGTGTCCTGCAGAGCGCGTACCCGCCATTACACGAAAACTCGCGCAGATGCACGCGGTGCACTGGGATCTAGCGTTTCCGGAACTTGCGGAAGTTCCTGGGATCGGTGCCAACTTAAGTGTCGACGACAAGCAAACTAAGTTCAAGAGTCTTTTCGAGCCATTCCTTGCTGACCTCGGTCTCGACAAGGCCACTCAAGCGGCCGTTGAGGACATGTGCAAATGGCTTAGCATTGGAAAGCGTCTCACACGCCTTCATGATACCGTCGAGAGCTGGCACAAGTCGCTCATTCATGGCGACTTTCATGTTGCCAACATGCTCTTCCAAGGGGACTCTATCTTCGTGCTCGACTGGGCCACATGCGGCGCGAGCAATCCGCTGCGGGATCTCGCCTTCTTTTTCACAGTCAGCGTGACGGCCGATGTCCGCGCTGCCGAGGAGGCCCGTAGCTTGCGGGCCTACGCTGACATCCTTGCCGCTGCCGTGCCCGACGTATCGGTCGCCGAGGTTGAGTCCATGTACTTCCACTGCGTTCTCAATCAGTTTGTCATCCTTGTGGGGTACAACGCACTCACGATGAGTCTCGCGGGCCTCGGAGCGACACCGGCAAAGCAAGCGCAGCTCCGTGACGGCTTCCTTGAAACCAACCGCCGCAGCTGCATGGCTGCCGTGCACGCGTTTACCAAGGTTAAAGATGAGTTGGAAGAGCAGCAGTGACGAACTCAACTTACTCAACTTGCGCGTAACGCGTATGAACCTATGAGTTTCTTCGTAAACGACTCACCACCGGCAACGACAGCTCTGCCATTTCAGTCTGAGACGCACTCCTGATATCTCCTGGCATTTAGGTCCAGCTGGTGGCACCTCACAGGGGGGCCTGCGAGCTCAGTGGTCCTAAAACTGCATCGCATGAGTAATGCTGTGTTCGGCGTTGCATGACTTGGCCACGATCTTCTCATACATCCACGACGCGGCGTCAGGGACACTTGGAAGAGTTTTGGTTCCAGGTAACAACGCGTCACATCAACTGAGTCTTGGTAGTTTGTATGTAACATGTTGGATCTCAGCCGAAAAGGCGGCAGCGGCCCTGCTGGGCCGGTGAGATTGTTGAGGTCGGTCAAGGTCCATAGTGAATGCTGTGCGCCGAGATGCAAGCACGTTCGGCAGTTCTTGGCGCCTTGCCAAGTGTTTTGGAATTGCACCATAATTGCAATCTCGACAGCATGCGCACATCTCCACTCGTGCTTATCTTTGGTCTTGCATCGGTCGCGGCCCAAATCTTGTTTCCAGCACCTGCGCCGACACCAGCGCCGACAGCGGCTCCGGGCGTCCCCGTGACGTGCCCCGTTCCGGCCACTCGGCAGCCGTGGCTGCTGTTATCACCGGCCGATCAGCAAACTTACTTGGATGCTGTTGCTCTGGCGATGGACAAGGGCTATCACTTCTACTTTGTACAAATCCTCGCCGAATCGAGCACGTGGTTTGAGTATTACACGACGTGCGGGTGGGCGTACAGCAGCCGCAAGCTGCTGCTCGCATACGAGCGAATGCTACGCAGTCTCGGGCCAGCCTACGCATGCATCACGATTCCCTACTGGGACTTCTTCGCCGACAATGCACAAGTGCAAACAGGGGACTGCTCTGGGACCCTTTCTGGCTGCTCCAGCATCCTTGGCAGCTTTGGCGGAGCTTCTGGTGTCAATACCTCCATCTCCATGGACAATGAAACGGTGTGGGGCTATGCCTCAACGGGGTACCCGCTCAACCACTTTTGCGAGCTCTACAACATTCGATGCTCAAACTTCGTGCCCCGGGGCAACTGGAACGTGCCCTTTCCGCAAGGCTTTGGCTACGGCATTATGGCCAACCTGCTCAACAAATGCACCAGCTTCTTTTCGTATACGTTCGGCCTGAAAAACGGTATCCGCAGTATGAGACCCGATTATTGCCGTGGACCCTAACCCTGACCATAGGCAATATGCAAACTGCGCTTGGCGGTGCCATGGCCGCACCGAACCGCACCATGGCCGACCCACTGTTCTTCAGCCAGCAGTAAGTTGCGGGTGGCATCGAGTGATGACTCATCGTGACACCTCAGTGCCGCGTTGGACATGATGGTCCAAGTGTACATCGCGTGTTACCTGGGTACGAATGTCTCGGCAACAAAAAAACAAACAAGTCCTTGGGCCTTCTCTCGCTGCGGCCCGTCGTTCACGTCGTCGTCGCAGTGGCCGACGTCTTTGTCCAAAGTGACCCTCCGACTTCCCGTGTCGTACGCAAATCACTCGGCGGTGGTCGATGCCGTCGACCACCCCGTCGTTGGTCAATTCTTTGCGCCTCTCCCCACATACTATTACGAATATGCTGACTCGACTGACCTCGGTGCCTTCAGTTACGACTACAACAAGAATGCTCTCGTTACGAGCTTCCTCGCGAACGGATACATCTGCCCGGTGACCATTCACCGACGGCTCCGCCGCATGGAGGGCATAACTTCACCGGTTGTGCTATCAGCGGCCGCCAGGACACGTACGACAGCCGTGCAGAAGATTGTGGACGTCAAGGACCTGATCACCACCGAAGCCATGAGGCTCTGCAAGGGCAATTTTACCAAGGCGCTGGAGCTCTACGCTATTGCCGAATGCATGCTCTCCCAGGGCCCTCCACAACCCCAGGACACCGTTCCCTTGGAGTTCAGCCCAGCCGTCACTCTGGTTTTCGAAGGCTCGGACCCGATGCCAACTCCTGTCAAAGTCGAAGACCCGTGCAAGGCTCTCCTTGCTACCAAGCTCGCCAGGAGTGGCAAATCGTTCAGGCTTGCTGGATTCATGGCGGAGGCATTTGGCCAACAGTAGCTCGTTCCAGATAAACCCGAGTAATTAAAATGGACGTCGTTAGGTCGTCCGTCATGAACCACAAAACCAACTGCAAGCCCCTCAACTATTTACAAACTGATAGTTTGGCCCTAGGACGGCTTTGCAAGCGCTCGGAGAGTGTCGCCGAGTTTTCTTGCAATGGGCCCAAGCCCCGAGTCCAGCTGAAGGTAGATGTTACCCACGATGTCGTACGCATGCTCAAACATGTCGCGCTGGCTTGGCGCCTTTCCGAGCTCTTGGCACAGCTTCTCGTGCTGCTTATGCTTGATCGGGTACTTCATTTTATTGTACACGAGCGCCAGATTGTGGTGCGCCCTTGCCTGCCCCGCGTGCGAATCGAGCTCGACGGCAAAGGCCAGATCCCGCAAATGGCATGCGACTGCACGGTCCATTTGCCCCTGTGCCGAGAAGACATTGCCCAGGTTAGCGTGCGCGCGTCCCTCAAGCTCCGTGTCGCCTTCGGCTGTCGCCAGCTGGAGGCACTTGGCATGGCACTCCGCAGCGCGGGCGTACTGCTCCTTGGCGACAAACGCTACGCCCAGTCCCTTCCAAGCGCGCCCCATAAGCTTGGCGTGGCCCACTGCCGTAGCCAAGCGGAGGCACTGCATCTGCGCCTCGATAGATGAGTCAAGATGACCCATCTCCTTCTGGGCCGTTCCGAGGTGGTGGTACACGAGCGCTTGAAGCGGCACGTCGTCCAGGAACGTCGCGTGGCGCAGAGCTTGCGCCAGTGTCGCGACTGCTGCGGTGAGGTCGCTCGTGGCGTACAGCTGGAACGACGCGAGCGCCAGTTGCTCCGTGACGACCACATACTGGCTCGGCACCTCCACCTCAGTGAGAAAGCAGCCGCTGTCCTCGGGCTCGCCCTCGTTGTTGCTCAGGGGCAAGTCGAGCCCAAAGCCGACCTTGGGTGGGGCCCACCGCGTCGAGACCTTTGGTAATGGGGCTGTGCCCGACGCCTGCCGTCGGGCGAACCGCATACGCGGCTTGCTCGCTACTCTACATGATTTCGTTTTAGACGCTACGAATTGAGGACATCGTGTACGGAAGAAGCTCCTGAAGGGAACCACTTGGTCGCAGTTGGTTGTTTAGGGCGCTTCGCTCTAGCATCTGGAGGGCACTTGGTGCGCACGTGATCGGGCGTCTAATCACACCACGTCAGCGGCGCATGCATTGCGAGCCATTCGCACGGCATCGTCGGCACGGACGCGCTCCCCGTCAGCGTGGCAGGGTTGTCGCTGGTAGTACTCTCTTGTAAAGCCAACTGCTCGATCGAAGATGATCTCAGCAATTGACATCGCGCCTTAGCGAGCGTTTGTTTGTCCTGAGCACCTGCTGTCGCCGTTTGAATAGGGCGCCGAGCCGGCTCCGAAAGTTTGTTCTCGGTTGGTCGCTTGTAGGTTCGGAAATCTTGAGTTGATGATTGCGGTTTGGCGGGGCTCGGACCGTTTGTGTGGCGGGCGCGCTGGGGAAGCTGGGATGCTGATGCAGCGAGACTGGGGCTTCTACGCTGCAGCCCATTGGGCTTCTAGGACAGTCAGTGAAGCAGTGGCTCAAGATGGAAGCACCTGAAGGGAGGGTGCTGTGCGAGGCGCCAGAGTGCGGCTGCGGAGCTCTGCGACCAGGTTCGGATATTCGTGCGCCGCGTCGAAGGTCATGCCGTCACTGCAGGTTGCCGACTGAAATAGGCCACGCATGCCATTGGTCGTGCCTGAAACGTCAAAGTGAATCCCAAGTCAGTTGCGGTTGTGAAATAAGTTGCCGCCCATTTCAAATGTTGTCCCATCAAGCAGTCATGTTTGTCTTCGTGCAAGTGCGTCGGTGCTACGGCGTCGGCGGCTTGGGCCCGCGTTTACCAGTAACTCGATACTGCTTCCTAGCCATCAATGAATCACAATCGATAAGACATCGCCGCGGGTTCTGGACCTCATATCCTAGCGCATGCCTACTAAGCTGTATGGAGGTTGTGTCGCGCCTTCTCACAAAGATCGGCACCAATACGTCACCGAACGACTACGTAGTAGCTGGTTTCGACGGTAGTACGCCCACCGACGTTTGGTGAGCCAACGCTGGCGGCTGGCTTCGACGCATCTTAAGGACTTCTTCACTGTGCTCTAAGAAAGGCGTTAACGTGTTGCGTCGAGGCTACCTCCATGAACAGGCCGGGGCTTTTGAATAGAAGGCCAAGTGATAATCCTGTCCTTTTGCACATTGCTAAACGCTTCGACGCCTTGATACAAATAAACCTGATATTAGCTATGAACCGATTCCAGCGTCGGCTTTGCAGACTGCCTACGCCGTTCCGCGCTCGAGGCGGCAGATAACCTCTTTCAAGGCCTCGAGGTCCGCGTCGTCTTGAATCGTGACTTCTGCGAACGGCATCGAGACCCACTCGTTTGCATCTGGACGTGGTGTCGAAATGTTGGAGGCCTCCGTGATGACATACGACAATCGCGAGTCTGAAGACATGGATTCCCTCGTTTGCACCCAAATCCCGAAGGCGGCGAGTAGCGCGGTGACAACCAGGCGAGCCGCAGCTTGCAGTACTAGAGTCTCGTCCCGGCCCTTTTCGAACATCTCGGATAGCGTCAGTGCACCGAAGACAGCGGTTGTGTGCACGAGGCGCAAGCGCCGGGTCGTGCGAGCGAGATACTGGCAGTACAAGACGAAGAAGCTAAAGCCCACCAAGTAGGTCAAGAGCTGTACGCCAGCAGACAGCGCAGCAGCGCTGTCCATGATAACGTCGACGCTAAGCGCGGCTGTGATCATGAACAGGATGAAGCTGCTGACTTTGACGAACCATGGCTCGCGCGAGAGACGCTTGCGCAGGAGCAGGCACAAAAAGAACACGATGAGGACTCCGGCGACACCCGAGTTCCGGTTCCAGTCGGTGGTGTCGGCGACTGCAACCATCGCAACTGCCGGGAGACCGAGGACGACGAGATGGATGCAGAGGTAGCCACCGAAGATGCAGAGCAGGCCGTAGCCGGTCGCGGTGGCGTACAAGAGCACGTCCAGCGGGTCCATGCGACTGAGGTCTGTAGGCAGCGGGAAGAGCATGGTCCACGGTGGGTTAGCGGAAAATAGACGTCTGCGGACTTGGCTATTGGAGTGGTATCTTAGCGGATTCCATCTGGTTGCGCTTGGGTCGACGGTCGCACGTGTCACGAGCGATGTGCCATCAAATCACGGAAAGAGCTCTCCGAGACCAGCCTTTGGAAAACACCGAAACACTCAGCGACCAAGGCCCGCAAGCCTCGACAAAGCTGCGACTGGGTAGCTGTGAGCCTCGTGGTGTGCAGCTTCGGCGCTGGAGGACACGGACATTTCGGACCTCGTTATTAACATGGTAAATAACAAAGGGCAATTTGGTCAAGAGCGCATCACTCGGGTGTTTCTTCAACTGCGCTGTGCGCTCGAAAAGATGTGCCTCCACCCATGGAGCCACACACGGAGCCACGCACGGAACGACCGCGACGGTCCAAGAAGGGTACATTGTCTCGGCGCAGAGAAGCTTCTTCGCCGTCATGAACCAGCACCTTAGCCTTCGATGGAAATTTCATGGCAATCATGGGCTCTGCAAACGAGAGATCGACACCAGCATCCTCCTCCGTGTCGTGAGCTCTTCTCAAGCTTATGCTCGAGTTCTCTGCCCGGTGCTCGGCGTTTCGAGGCTCACATGGCTGCGTCGAGCCGAGTGCTTCAAACGAATACCACATCAAAGGCGACGGACGATTGGCAAACCAGGAGCGCAGTTGCCACCGGAAGGTCGATGCCGACACCGATAGGCCTCTTCCGGTGCATAGATCGTCCTTCCATCCAATAGTGTTTGCCATTGAACGTTCTCGATAGCTGCAATTCTGGTATGCACGGACTCGACTCTGACACGAGGCGGAATATGCCTTTATTGAATCGCCAGTGCGACTTATCTCCACTCGTTTGGAGAGCTCACGGCCACTTGCAGCTGCAGCCGTCTTGCGGCCGAAGGGCCGGCCGCGTCACGAGGGCCTCGCCCATCTTGGTACCCTTCTTGAGCACATAGCCAAAGACCATCGCAACCACAAGGCCCACAAAGGACGACGCATGCACGAGCCGCTCAAAGAGAAAACCAAGGTGGCGGTCCCAGAAGAGTAGCCCAACGAACACGGCGAAGACGATGGTTGTGAGCGTCGACAGCACCCACGGTAGCGACACGGACGCCGCCACGAATGGCGACTGCTTTGCGCGACTCGGCACGTAGCGTTGCAGCAGCAAGTCCTGCGAGTCCTGCTTCTGGCCATCCACAAAGTTGTTGAGCAGGTAGCGCAGGCACGAGTTGTACACGTCCTGCAGAACGCCCTTCTTCGTGCGCTTGCCCGTCCTAAGCCACATGAGCCTTTGCGGGCGGGCGACTCGTACCGGGTAAAGTCGGTCTTGAGCGCGCCTGTCCCCGCATAAAGCAGCGAGATCGCGTCGGCGTTGTTGCCCCAGAGGTTCTTAAAAGCCACTTCAAATGCGGGGAAGGGCGACGACAGCACGTCGCCGTCGATGCTTTCGTTCGCTTGCAAAAGCAAGCTACGCCGGGCAAAGAGCGACTAGTTGCGATACCAGTGAGGCCGCGACTTTGACGAGGCCGTGTCTACCTGGACGACGTTGGTGCGGTCGAGGTTGTCCATGCAGTTGGTGCGCACGACGCCCGATTGCGTCGTGAGCACCTGGCCGTTAGGCGCCTTGGAGAAGTACCTTAATGGGCATGTGAGTCTCGTACCGAGGAGGACTGCAGCGCGCACCCGTAGTCGAGGAAATCGTTGTCGACCTGCTGGATGAGTTTGCTCAGATTGTGCCACTGCATCTTCCGGCATTCGTGGTGGAAATCGAACCACACGTAGCTACGGCCGTCGTCAGTTGCAAGCCAAGCGATGCCAGCGCACCGAGCGTTCGCCAGGATGTGTGTGTTGGACGCTGATGCATGGCCAAAGACCTTTTCAAAGGCCTCGCCAAGGCGAAGCTGCTCCTTTTTCTTGTCAATGAGGTTGACCATGATGACGCGGCCGTAGAGCTTCATCGTTTCCGTCACGTGAGCCGAGAAGGCCAGCGTATCCTGGATTGTTTGAGCGACAGTGGTGGGAGCATGCAATGCACCTTTTCGAGGTTGGCACGCTGGTAGACTTTGGGTGCGTACTTCATCGTCACGGGCGAGCTCCAATGCAACGGAATCGAGCCGCGGATCTACTGAAAGTGAGTTTTCCGTAGCGTTGCGCGATCTACCTGCACGAACGACGTCTGTCGGCCATCCGAAAACAGACATGCTTGCTCCGTTTCGACAAAGTTGGCCACGTTGCCGTCCTGGCAATGCGGTCGGGTGGATCGTTGCGACGTGGGGGCTGCGTACCTCATCGATGCCTCGCATCGTGAAGCGTGTGCCTTGGCGGCGGCAGGAGAGGCGCGAGATGTACACAATGTCGAAGGACTTTGTCGAACAAGTGAGCGATTTAGCAACGTCGATGTAGCCCTTCATAATGGGCACGACCCACTCGAAGAGCTTCTTCTCGAGAAGGAAGGTCGAAGCAGGGTAGTTCCAGCAGAAGCGCGTGTCGGCGCGCTCGGCGATAGCCTGCTGCGACGGAAGCGTCGCAATGCGCTGGAGTGAGTGCGTAAGGTCGTAGTCGTAGGCAAAGTAGAGCAACTGGGACTCGACGTTCGTCGTGAGCATGGCGATGTACCTAACACATTTCGTGAGCTTTGTGGCACACAATGGACAGTTTAGTACCGTTCCTCGTCGTGTAGTTGTTCGGCGGTAAGATGGGGCACCTCGTGCGTCGGGAGGAGCACAAGTTCAATCGCGAGCACTTGACGAAAGTCAACGTCCGAGTCGTCAGTACGAAGGCCGCGGACCTTCCCAACGCTTTTACTCTTGGTCACAAGCGCGAGATATCGGCCTTTGAGCAGGGTGTAGATGCCAAAGATCGCGTCGAATGCCAACGACCGGCCATGCGTCTGTTTGAGGTCTGCAGCATCCTCGAGCATAAGGAAGTTCGGGCCCGTCGCATTGCGCTCGAGGAGAAGGCACTGGTCCAGGTGCTTTTGCGAGATGGCCAGGTGGCTCTGGTCCGAGAGCACATGCAGCTCGAAGCGCCCCGTCGTCGAGCTCATGGCGACTTGGTGCTGACGTCGAAATGCGTCGATTGCGCCATCCGGATGCTGGACGGTTGGTTTGCCGTATCTCTGTTTTCGTACCCGATTACACACTCTGACAACATTGATGCCACAACGTCGAGACCAACACTGGAACACACAACGATGGTCTCCTCGTGGACGTCAAGGCCGTCACAGCTTTCTACACAAGCGCCTCTCACGTCCAGCTCTCTCGAGCATCAACGTCGACCAGAGAGATAAGCGTAGTTTTAGTTGACGGACGTAGCTTTGTCCGAGGGATTCGATGAAAATTTGGCTTGATACACGCAACTCTATTGCGGGAGCATTTCAGCCGTCGCTGTGTGGTAGCGAGCGAGGGGCAAGTGGAGCGGAGTCGCACGCAACGCTATAGATCCGGTCCGGAGACCACCCTGGCGCAGCCTCGACCGCCACGCCATGACGCCATTGCACCCTTCAGTCTTGAATTCGACTGTGAAAAACCAGTAACGGAATACAATCCCTTCGGATAGGAAAACCAGTGAACGGTGCCAGAGTTGGAAAATTCGATTTTGCTCCATCGAGACTCCGTCACACCGCCACCATGATGGAGCAGTACCTCATCCGTGTGCCAAAGAAGATCGGCGTTGAGCTGCGCAAGAAGATCCATGACAAGGACATCAAGGGCGTGGACATGGTCGCGGGCGGTACGGCTCTCCATCTATATTCGCTGTGCTAAGGTTGCGGCTACCACAGCGGACAATAAGCATTTTAAGTTCCACCTCGACGGGGCTGAGTACCCCGTCACTCTGAGTCTGCCACAGCGCTTCTCATCCCATGGCTCATTATGCTTCTTATAGATCAGATGCCGTGCATTCTCGAGACCCACAAAACGTACGACGACAACCTTTTCTACAAGAGTGGTGAAATTGGCCAAGCACGAGCGATCTCTCGTGCCATCCTTATCCGCCGACGTAGATCTTCATGGTGCACGAAAACACAGAGAAAATGAAGCCGTACGAAGACGTGGTGGAGTTGCCCAGTGGCATCACACCGCCAACCACCAACATCGTCAAACGCAAGTACTCCAAGACGAAAAAGTACCCGAACTTCCCAGTAAGTCTTCGCTGTCTCCCGTCTCCTCCCACAGGCCTCCATAGAAACCGGATGTCGCCCGCGTCGAAGACTCCTTGGTCAAGATCATGTCGGGTGGCGTCATCGAAGACGTTCGTGCGTCGCCATGGTTCCTCCGGCCCCTCCGCGCTCATGATTGTTCTAGAGGAAGAGCTCGTCGACTACTACGACTGGATGGTGACCGAGGACCAGCCAAACGGCATTGTTGTACACGACGAGATGGCGCTCATCCTCGAGCATCCCGAGGTACATCGAATCCCTGACAAAGTGGGCTTCACAGCGCGGCTAGTACCTGGAGCTGTCCAAGAAGAAAGAGGGCGACAACGACACCGCCGCTGCTGGCGGCGGCCCCTCGGGCGCGGCCCGCATCTTGGAAATTGAGGACACACGCACGCCTGCAGACGTGCTCAGTGAAGAAGACGATGAAGACGACGAGGGCAAGAGCAAGCCGGCCACGGCCGCGTCGACTCCGACCAACGGCGGCGGCAAATCGGTCGAGGATGACGATGAGTTTGAGCGCATGCTCAACGAGGAGATGGACGCCGATGACGACGAAGAAGACAAGTACAACATCCAAAACGACCCCGAGTACCAGGCGCTTGTGCGCCTGCGCGCGCACCAGCAGAAGCAGCTTTCGGACCTCGAGAAGGAGATCGTAACCACCCAGGCGAGCGTTCAGTCGGCGCCCAATTTCGTGCTCAAGAAGCGCTTCGAGGAGAAGGGTGCGGCTCTGCAGCAGCAAAAGGCGCAGCTCCAAGACACGCTCAACGAGACAAACCAGTCGATCGCGGACCTCGAGGCCAAGGCAGCGGCGTAGAGGACGAGATAATGTATTATGCGAATGCTTGCACAATGTGCTGCGAGCGCTCAAAGTCGTTGTTGATGAAGACCCACTGGGTGAGGTCGTTGCCGTCGATGGCTGTGTCGAAGACGTACGGCATGACTAGGGCAGCGGGTTGCTTGGTGGCCGAGACCGGTTTGGCCAGCAGAAGCACGTTCACGTACACGTACCCAGCCTTGCCTGGCACGTGCGTGCGGTCCTCGGCGACCATGATCTGCTCGATGAGGTTCATCGAAAAGGATGTGTCGACCTCGACGCGGTTGAGCACGATGGAGTCCTCACGCACGATGGACATGTTCTTGACGCCCAAAGCCACGCACTTGACGCCCATCTTTTGCAGCCGCTTGGCTTCCTTGGCGCTGCGCTTCTTGATCCAGGCGGCGAGCTCCAGCTCCTGCGCATCCAGCTCGTACGACTCGGCGACCTCTTCCATAGCTCAACTTTGACTGGTGCCGCTCTATCCGGACCCGCCGTCCGGATAGCCCAAGGGCTGCCAGCCCATGCGGCTGCCAGACTCCAGCGAGCTGCAACGAACGGACGAGAGGTCTGCAGGCTGCACCCCAGCCGCAGTGACGCCGCCTTCGCCCAAGGAAACGAATCCGACTGGGTTTCGCAGGCGTAGCTTGGGGGCGTGTGGGCACCGCGTCCGCACCCGTCGGGAAGTCTTGGAGGCAGGCACCAGACGCGCTCTAGAGTAAAGACAAAGATGCGTGATGCAAGGGACGGAGCACTCTGCTATGCGCGTCATTCGCGGTGGTTGCAGTTGAGTTGCATCCTAGGAGCCTGTAGGTGAGCCAGCGTCGCTCACCAAACATAACGAGAGGCCAGGGTAAGCGAACCAGCTGCGGAGGTAATCCAGACACGCGCGATCGTACCAGTGGGCGTGCCAGAAATGGCGCCAAAAGTCCTCGCACAACAGAAAGCTCACGTTGCAGTTGGTGCAGGAACCAGATTCTGGCGCTGCAATCTTTGCCCCAACCGTTCTATGCGGCTGCACCAGACCGAGACCTTGTCTCGTCGCGTTCACCGCTCCAACCGCCGTCTACAATTCAAGCTTGGACCTTGGCAGCAAACTCCCTGGTGGCATCTACTACCCGCCACGGCCGCTCATGAAGCCTCGTTCGCCGGGGCGGCGGTCACTTGGCCAGGGCGGCGGTCACTTCCCCAGGCCTCCAGCCGGTGCGCTGGTTGAAGCGCCGTAAACTGCCGCGTGTTTTTACGACGGGCGCACGGCAACATAAACGCGACCAGCCACCACTCACACTATTTGAAGCACGGAGCCAGGCCTAGCGACGCTGCGCCTGTGACAGCCACCAACGTGCAAGGGCCGTAGATCCCTTGGCTTCGTGATCTCTCTTGGGCATGCGCTCGAAGCCCGTAGGCGGCGCAAGGAGATGCACCAGAGTCGAGTTGGGTGGAAATAGTGTACCAGCCTTGTTTCAAACGTTTGAAAGCATACTGAAAGAAAGTAGTTGCAAACTGATTTAAACAGCTGTGGGATACGACGTGAGGCTGGGACTTCATTTGTGAAAATCCCTTCGCCACCAGTCAGCATGCTCTCTGTCCGCCGCGCCCTCGTCGCCCGTGTTCCCACCACGCTCTCGGCCGCCGCCATGCCCACGCGGTCCTTCTCGGACAAGTGGAGCGAGAAGGAAAAGGCTGAGGAGAAGCGCTACTTCAAGTACATCCTCCGAAGACTGAGGGTGGTCGATTGATGTTGTGTTTGCGTAGCAAGGAGGACGAGAAGGCTCTCCGCCAGCTCCTTAACAAGATGAAGAGCCAGGTCAACTCGGAGGGCCACGAAGCCGCCGACAAGAAGAGCCTCGCCAAGATCCTCGGTGACAACGCCTCGCCTGAGACCGTCGAGAAGCTCCTCAAGTGGAAGCACGACCACTAAGCACCCAGCGGGTTCTTGCGCCCAATGAACCGTCTTACATAATCCTCCTTGTCCTCATCGGTCCTTACAATCCGCATCAGCCGTTGTCTTGGGTGTGCTTGCGACATGCCCACACCAGCGTGCTCCATATCGATTTATGTCATTTGACGAGCAACCCTCGCGTTTTATGCATGAACCCAATGTTGTGGAAGTAAGCCAGGCATAGCGGCAGTGATCCTCTAGATCCAACAAAGCAGCCAGAAGGAAGGCACCTCCACCAGCAGGTGATTGCTATGCACGATAAACATTTGGTGTGCCACATCTGGCCGAGTGGCGTCCGCGCCGTCCTCGCACCCGTGAAAGAAGACAGCGACGAGTCAAGTTCATTCGCGGATGTCTGTTTCACTGAGCAAGACTCAGTCAGCACCAGGCTCATTTTACACTTCGACGCATCTGAGATGCATTAGTGGAGCAGTGTAGTCCACAGCCTTCGCTGAGGACGTGCGCGTAACGATTGATTCCATAAAGCCCTGGCACGATTGAATACCTGCATTCGAGATCCAGGCTCCGCAGCGGGCCAGCGACTTTCAGCGTTGTCATGGCACTGACAAAAAGCTTCGCAGTGAGACGGTCACTACGTTCGGCTTCAAGTTGTCCAAATGAAGGCATCGACGGCGGTCATCGGTGATGGCAAGTGCCCACACACCAAAAAGTCATTGCAGAGTGCCACGTCACGCGCGGATGCTCCAACTTGTCGCAGAACTCAGCCCTCCCTCCTGGCGGCGACCGGTGGGCCGTCGCTGCCACCGTGGCTCGCTCGTCGACCACCTGATGCATCGGCCGCATCTTGCCGCCCTGTCCTGCATTCTGACTCCCGAAGAGCAGAAACTTCTGGCGACAGGTGACCGGTCGTCTGGCCAACCTCTTTAAACGAATACTCTTCGAGCGGCGGCAGGAAGTCGAGCGCTGGCACCGGTAGGAAGGCGTGGACGCAGCGTTGTGCACTCGTGGAGGTTGGGTCTCGTCGGCGATGCTGTCGGTGGCTCGGTACCGTAGGCCGTGACGGCGCTCCAACTGTGGTCACGCGGAGAGCCAGTCCCTGCGGAACCCAACTGCAATATCGCGCAGGGCAATCTATTTGTTTTCAAAGGTTATGTAAAGTCACGGTAAATTGGAAGGTTGCCCAATTGGATTCGAGCACACCAATTACTTCCCAGAGGCCACGAAGACGAAGGGTCCATGCGCCACTTCAGCATCGCCACGCCGGACGTGCAGCAGGACCACTACCGTCGCATGCGAGAGTACGTCCATCGCGCTGTCTGCAGGAGCTCAGACCATCGCAGGTGCATTCGCCGGCGCAGCGTGCTCGGACCATGGAAGAAGATTTACCTGGAACGGCTGCGCGCCCGCCGCGACGCCAGGCAACCCGCGACGCCGGAGAAAATGACGCCCGAGAAGGCTCCAAAGCAAGCAAGCCCCCAGGACAAACCGACTCTACCGGCTACCGTTCGCGTGGACACTGCATTGCAGGACAAGGAGAAGGAAATCGAGGTATGGGTCTCACCAATGTAGCAACGACGACTAGACGTGATGTAGGATCTGGAAGCCAAGTTACGCGAGCTCATGGACCGCAAGCATGTGCAATTCGGCTTGCTCAAGGCCATTCTCATGGACGAAGCGCGGCAGAAGATGACGTCGCGTCTCATGGCGGCGCCGACTCCGTCGCCCGTATAGCTCGCCATCCCATGTAAATAGCTCCGTAGGACCCCTCGTTAGAATAGACGCCCGTGTATGTGTACTACAGCTTCCACCGCGGCTTGGCGTCAGCTACCGACCGCCGGACGGCCGAACATTTCTTCCGGCGCTTGACCTTCTCGAGTACAACGTCGAGCGTCGCCGCTGGCAAACAAATGCTTTCGAACGTGTCGGGGTGCTCGAACGGGTGCCGGGCGATCTCAAAGTAAAGCTCCTCGGGCAGCCGCTGCAGCAGCTATGCACATCCTCACTTAGGGTTCCCATGCCACGTATGTACCTGCAATGCCAAGTAGATGAGCCGCCGAGCATTGAGCGGTGGCGACTCGCGCAAGTTGAGTTTGTTCATGAGATGCGCGTCGCTAGACTCTGCTAAGGCAAACAGAGGAAACCACTGCTTACGTCGTTAGCAGCTCAGATCGCAGGAGGATGACGTGGGCGGCGCTCAAGAGGACGATGCAATGCACGCCCATTGCCAGCAGCTACAGGCGACATGGACGACCCATGCAGGCTGCAGACGTACGAGGTCCCAGAGGCGCAGCAGCTCGGGCAGCGGCGGGATGCATGCAAAGAAGCTCAAGATGATCGGGTACGCATAGATCTTGGCCGTGATGCCGCGCGCCATCAAATGCTTGTAGAGCTTGTAGTCAAGCTTGGCCGTGTGAGACTCAGGACGAGCAAAGGCGCTACCGTTTGCAGCACGCGGTCCACTAGGCCGCATGCGACGTGAACTCCAGCTAGCTGGGGCGCGACGTAGCGGGGGCAGTGCTGCGTCACGAGCGCGCTGAAGGCCGCATACGCGTCGTCCTCGGGAAGCACGTACAGGAACGGCGCGCAGAGGATGTTGAGGCCTTGGAAGTACCGGTATGGCTGGTCCGCTTCGTCACGACCATCAATACATGAGGTTCCCTGTGTCGAGAGCTGTCAGCACAAATGAGGAGACGGGGGCGGTGTACGTATTCGTGGAGGAAAGCGTTGAGAACGCGAACCAACGTGTCCTCAGGAACACGTCGGGCGAAGCTTGGGTCGCCGCGGAAGGTGCGGAACGTGTCATTGCGGATGTCGGCATCGTTTTTGGACGGACCCATGGCTATGAAGCGCCGGTACGACTGTTTGCGATCGACGTCGTCCTCGACACCCAGGAGCATCTTCCACACTCGACCGCGCAGAGTCTTAGGTTCCGCACCGTTCGCCTCGTCTGCATCCTCTGACGGCAATCCGTGGACAATGACCATACGTTGCAACTCTTTCAGCCTCTCGTACCGACACGTAAGCAGACGCCCGCGCTTGTCTACTCTCCATGAGACGACAACCTCTCCTGCAATTCCTGCCCATGATGGGAAGACCGCCGAGAATAGCCGTGTACCGGCGTCGCAACTACATCGAGCAATGAGGCGACGCATGAGGTACCTGCCATGAAGTGGGTTACCAGCGGGTCCGGCAGCGTGTCATCGTCTAGCGGAACCTTGGCGTCCATCCCTCGATCGGAAAAGATCGAAACTGAAACGTCAGGCGCTGACATTTGACTTGGAAAATGTATCCAGAAAGGAGTAGTGTGGTTTTAGCTTCAGGTCTGGATTTTATTGTTTCTCACAGCGACTGCTCGTATAAAGACTAAAACCACTCTCCTTCGTCATCTTCCAGCACTTCGCCGCGGTCGGCAGCTTTAGCGGCGCTTACGCGGGCGACTGGTGCGGTGTTGTATATTATATGCGTATAGGTAAGTGCCTACGTCAACTAGCCCCGAACTGTGGTCTTCTTTGCCCCTCGTGCCTGTCGTTTGGGCGAGTCCGACTTGTACTCATCGTCGTCGACACGTTTGTTTTTCCCAGGAGATGGTGGTCGCGGCATCTCTTTGTACAATTTGAGCTTGGAGGCGCGGCGCGGCGTGTCCGTAGTCTTCTGCCGCCAGAGATCTTGCTGCTCGCGAAGGCATCGCACCCAGCGCTTCATGTCTCCTTCCGAGTCCGACCGCAAAAAGTAGCTGCGCGATGGTGTCTTGATCACGAAGCTGTACACCCCGTGGTCGCCCGTGTCGAAGGGCCGGACGCTCTCGATCGAGAGCAGATCGATAACTTTGGACGGGATCATGCTTCCCTCGGAACCGTAGTACTTGAGCTCCGACCCCTCCAGGGAGAACCACCGCCGCGTCCACGACGGTGTCAGCAGCTTCTGTTCGTGCTTCATCTTGTTGAGGTACCCACTGATGCACGCGCCATCTTCGGGCATCGTGGACGATTCAAGAGTGAACATCTAAGGTAAGGTCGCGCGGCCAATCACCCGACCTGGAGCTATGAATAGCCGACATATTAATACGAGCAAATGGGGTCGGCAACGCCTGCAGTTGATGGCGTCTAAGATGCCGCCACGTCCCTGGAGACGCACTCTTTCCCCGCCCGTCCTTTGGTCTTCCGCCAAGGTGCATGGTGGCAAAATCCTTTGCAGCAGGCCGCATGAGCCCCGGGGGGCGAAGCGCCTGGCAGTGGCCCAATCCTGCTGACTACTGAGGCAAGTCATTGATCCGCTAGCGATACGGGCGGAAGGAAGCCGCGACCCGAGCGCTGCCGCATGACTTGCACGGCGGCCCCATCGAAGATATGCGTCGAAGAAAGCCATTGGTGGATTTCTTTTTCGTTTCAACCAATCGTGATCGCATAATTGCCCGCGCATGACGAGATGGCGGCAGGGTGCACATGCATCGTGTCTCTTGAGGTGCTCATGGGCCCACACACGGGGCTCTCCGTGGGCCCCATGCCAATTGCAGATGGCCCCATCTGCATTGGCCGTAGCAAGAAGTTCGTCGGCGCCGGACTTCTACTCGCTTCAGACTTCGACGTCTCCTCCAAGCACGCTCGGCTCGAGGCGGGCACTGGGCGTATCGCGCTTACCGACGTCGGTAGCACCAATGGGACCAAGGTGAACGACAAACCGATCGCCCCGCGCGTCGGTGTGCCCCTCAGCGATGGCGACACGATCACGACGGGAGGATCCCTACTCGCTTTCCGCGTCGAGGCTTGCTGCTCCTCTTGCGAGGCCAGCAAGGCACACCCACCGATCATTGCACAAGTCTCCCCGCCACCAGAGCCTGAGGAATGCGTTGTGTGTCACAGGTCGCTGTACGGGCTCTCCTTCGAGGTACACCGCTGACCAGCCGTGCTGAGGGCACATGACGATGCACAGGAGCGCCATGTCCACGTGAACCAATGCTTGGACGAGCAGCCCCAAGCCAAGAAAGCGAAGAAGACCAAGTCCATCGACCAGCAGCAAGTCGACCTCGCGCTCGCGCTCTCGAAGTCCCTCGTGGACGACGACCTCGAGGCGTCGGTCACCAAGACGATGCTCACACGCGAACTTGAGAGTCTCGACGCTCAAATCCACGCTCTCCAGGTACGCCTTACCAGCACGAGCGACGGATGGCACAGCGCTCGCGTAGAAACAGCGAGCCAAGGTGCTTCGGCAGCTGGCCAAGAGCAACAAGCAGGCCAGGAAGGTGGCCAAGTCGCGCGTACTGCCGCCCAGCGACGTGCTCGCGCAGACACACGAGACGCCGTCAGCGTGGGCATTCTTGTTCCCCCCGCAGACGCCGCCGCCTTCCAGGCCCCCTCACGTCACAGCGTCGTGCTGGCTCAAGGCGGCTCAAGGCGCGCACTTGACGATCGCCGACTTTACCGTTGCTTGCGTGCTCGCGCTTGAGGCGCCGTGTCATGAAGTCGAGACATTCGACCCCGAGACTTCCGGCAGCCAACCGCCGAGAGCCTCGCATCTACTTATGGCGACTGACCCTGCGGCAGCTCCAGATGCTCCCCCAGAGATAGCAGGCTCATCGCTGACCGCCTCAGCCGACCCTTGCGAGCCCAGCATACCTTTGCCCGTCGAACCTTCGCCCAACGGCGCCGCGTCTTGCGAAGCTCAGCCGCCTGTCCCAGCCGCAAGCTCACCAGAGTCGCTCTCGCCAAACGAGTCTTCACCAGCAGCCCCCAGCTCGGATGTGCCTGTGCCGGACCCCCCGCTGCCCCCCGCCGACATCGCCGACATTTTTCCGCAGTGGCAGGACGACGTCGCCTTCGTGGCCGCCCAAACGGACACGGCGGCGTTGACCACAGCTCTCGCCGCACTACGAGCGACGCTGGCTGAGTCGAACGCCCCATCGGTCGCTGCCGCGCTCGCGTTCTTTGAAGCGCACATGGTCGCCCACCTGCAGGCGCTGGCCCACCCTATTTAACACCGAGTTGCCTACGCATCCGCTGTTCGATTCTTCATATGGCGGTCGAGCTGGCGGTACTCGTGCAGCACGCGCAGCGCCTTGGACTTTTTCCTCGCGGCATCGGGGCTGTGCACCGCTCGACGCGGCGGCTGCAGCTGATTCTTGGTCGCCTACGGGCGTGGCAGTGCAAGCGTCGCGAGGAGCGTACCTGGGCCTGCAGTTGCTTGAGCAAGCGGAGTTGCTCGGCCTTGCTGTCAAGGGCGTCGATTGTCTCTTCCATGTGGCGGCTGGCGTCCGGGCTCTTGTCCACCTGCGCGAGGAGAGCTTTGTACCGGTCGTTGAGCTGCGCGAACTCGCTCTCGACGCTCGCTACGGCCTTGTGCATCGAGTTCAAAAACGCCACTTTGGACACGTTGTCGTCCGTGGCGATTGCAGCGGGGGCTTTGGCTTTGTACTCGACGGCCGGCGCCGGCGCGTGGATGTCGGGCGCTACGGCCGTGTAGAGCTCCGAGGACCGCAGTGCTTCCTGCGCCGAGCCGATCACAGAGAATGTCGGCGTCGTGGCTGTGCCCAGCAGAAACGGCACATTTGCCATGTTGGCCTCCTGGAGCAGCGCCAGGTTTGTCTTGGCCGCCTTGGCTCTGGGCTTTTTCACCGCCTTCTTGGTGGGAGCGGGCTTCACCGCCGAAGATGCCGACTGCCCGCGACTGGCGGCCGTCGAGCGGGTCACCGGCGGCGCCACCGGTTTGGACTTGGGCTTGGGCTTAGGCTTCGCTTTGGCTGCCTGCGCCTCCCACATGCGAAGTACCAGCTTCTCGTTGAGCTGGGACACTTGTGCAACGGTGCGCTAGGCTCTGTGAGTCTTCGGCGCCACAGTGACGCACCTCGGCATCCTTGAGGCGGCTCTCGAGCGTCGTCTGCAGCTGGCTGGCGCGGGTGGCTTCTTCCTCGAGCGTGGCGGCCCGGCGAGCCGCCTCCTTGTTGATGCGCGTGGCCTCAAGGAGCGCTTCCTGGAGCTCCTTCATTTTGTCCTTGGACGTGGCCGAGATCTCTGCGACCTCGGTTTGCAGTCGCCCGATGTGGGCATCTTGCATCGCGGTTTGCTCCTGAGGGATCGTGAGACATTTGCGAAGTATTGGCGCGGACCACAAGGCTGTCGTGCTTCTCCTTGTACGATTGAAGCATGTCTTGTACGTGCTCGAGCTCGTTGGTCGTGAGAGCGTGGGCGTGCCGCGCTTTGACGACGTCGGCTTGCAGAGAATCGCGCTCCGCCCTACGGACATGGCTGTCAATAACTTCACAGAGCGGACACACCGAAGAGCCTCGTAGGCGGCGCGGGTGGCGTCCTTGACTTGCTCGAGTTCGTAGGTGGCTTTCTTGGAAGCCGTTGCGTGCTGGGCTTCTGTCAGCCGCAACTGCGCTCGGAGGTTGGCGCAGTCGTCCTCCAAAGCGGCCCGTTCGTCCTCGACGCGGCGAATCTTGTCCTGTAGGGCCTTTAGTGCGGAAAGGACTGCTTTGCTGTTTGACGCGCCGGTCAAGGACGCTGGTGGCGTCGTAGGCATCGAGCGAAACGAGGTGGCTTTCGGGGTCTCCGACTGCGGGCATTGGTTGGATGCCTTCGGCGTCGCCACTGGCGCGGGGGTCACCAGCGAGCTGAGCTTGAGGCTCGAGCTCGAGTCGTCAGCCGCGCTCAGTCGCCTTAGCGTCTCCTTGAGTTGCTGGAGCTCGCTCTGCGCGATACTCTTGGACGTCCGCAACGACTCCATCGCATTCGAACTACGAACCGACGCCAAGATACTTTTTGGCTTCGAACTACGACCAATTTCACGGCCGACGTGAGCTGCTCCAGACGTGGTGCCGGTGCCCTCGAGCCTAACTCTACTACGGCGCGGCGCCTCTGGATACACAGAAGACCCAGTCTCGCTAGGCCTGTTCAGACCCACTTCCACACGCTCGAGCAACCAAGATAACTCGGACCTCCTGCTTCAATTCGTGTGACCCTCGCAGTCTCTGAGACCAAGTTGTCACCAAGCAAGCCACGCGCATCCAAGTTGCAAAAGCATGATCGACACGATGCAAGTTGCAGCCGCCAGTAAACGCACACAGCGGCCAAGCTCCACAAGCGGTAGGGTCTCGGTTGTGCCTCGTAACAAGTCGAGTTGTTGAAGCAAGAACCTTGCCCACTCCTGCACATGGAAGGCTGTGCGTCACCATCCAGAAGCATCGCGACAACCTGTCGAACACACGTACAGTTGAGGCGTCCTTGAATGGTCGAGCCATGGACGACTTCGCGGCGGAGTCCTGCTCATGCGCGTTGCCATGTCGAAATTTTCGAATGTTTTTAAGAAAATATGCCTTGGACCAGAAAAATATCTTGCACCGCACGCCAGAGATGCGTCGCCGCGATGGCTTTCTGAAGCGGGTGCACAGGCGGGCGCACCCACGAGGCGCAGAACGTTCGGTCGCCGGGAAGCCCCTGGGACACCCGCATCAGGGCGTCTGGCCCAGAGTCCCATGCACCGCATATTCCGTGGTGACGATAGGAGCAATCGTTGAGCTTGTCGATCGCTTGGCAGGAGCAGATGGCGGGCAGCTGATGGCAACAAATTTGGCGCTGCCGCGCCGTGGGCATCGTGTCCCTCGATGAGATGATCCATGGCGAAGAGGTGGCCGAGCCGATGCGATCTTCTGGCGGCAGGGCCGCGACGGAACCCTTTTTTGTGAGGCCACAGTGGCACCGCAAATCCGAATCTTTGGAAGATCCAGGCGATGCGCAACGTCGGCGACTTTCAAGTCGCGATCTCGACGGGGCCGCAGGACGACGTCAGCCTCTACCTGCGGTGCGCTTGTCTTCTCTGATCGGTCACCAACCGCTGCTAGGTATGCAGGCTCAGCGCGGCTCTCGTGCAACGCAGCCCGACACGTGACCGCGTGGGTGCATGGTGTCGAGATGGAGGGCGTCGTATTCTACTCCGAGGCGACGCGAGAGGTGACGAACTGGAAGCCACGGTACCGGCACCCACCAGAGCTCAAGCCGGTCGACGGGAGGTAGGCGCCAGCTGCAATCGCCGAATGTTACACCATACGCAGCATTGTGCTGCAGATTCGGAAGGCCAAGGTTGAGCAAGTGGCTCTCGGGACGCCGGGCCAGAGGTACACTACATTGCGCTATGCACGACTTCTACGACGTTCAATGAACAGGGAGGCCCTGGCGCCTGTTGTGGTCAAGGCTTCGGCGGTCACCACGTACCGCCTCACGCACACCCTAAGTCCACCTCGGAAGCGCGTCAAATCGTCGTGATATGAATATATGTGCGTATTTGCTTTAAAAATTGGACATGTACTTAAGCAAGCGCAGCGAGCATCGTGAAACCGACCGCCGCGACCGACAGCGAAAGCACATTGGCGGAAGAAGGCGCCGTCGTGGCGGGCTTCTTGGTGGTCGTGGGGGCCGCCGTCGTGGGCGTCACTGTCGTCGGCACGTCCGTCGTCTCCACCGGCACCGTGGTCACGTTGGCAGTAGCGTTGTTGTTGGTCGTGGCGTTGGGCGTCGCTGCCGTCACTGGGGTGGAGCACTTGGTCTTGACAGTGTTGAAGACGGCGTGGTAGTCGGTGGTCGAGCCGTTCAAGACGCACTGGGGAAGTGCCGAGAGCTTCCCGTCAAAGTACGTTAGGCATTTGCCGTTCGGGCACGATGTGGCGTTGGCAATCAAGGTCGCTGGCAACGTGATCGCATCCACACCGTTGGTGCACGAAGCGTCGACCGGCGTCTGCAAGAAGGTGTTCCAGGCGGTCGCTTGCTCGGCCGTGCACGGGAAGCGAGTGGGGGCGGGTGTGGTGGCTGCGTACGCGGCGGCGACGGTGGCGAGGACTAGAGAGGCGCGAACCATTGTGGTGGCTACAGGGAGAATTGACAACTGGCAATGAAGTCGAGCATCTCATGCGATCTGTTTTTGCCGATCATCTGCAGGGGACTTCAGAGCACCACCTCTACGGAATCATGACCCTGTCCAACGGGGACGAGGGCCATGGCAAGGCAACGGGCCCAACTATTTGCTTTGGACCGCCGCTGGACACTGCAGTGGTGGATTCATCGGCATCGCGGACAGCAACCATGCATTGCGACACCGCGCAAGCACCTGTGGGCGTCGGCCAATGTCGCCAGCGCAAGAAAGTTGAGGTGGAAGCCTGCGTGATAGCTACAGCGACATCTCCCCGTGGCCAATCGCAGCCACCATCGCGGGCGGCCAGTGGCAAAGCTCCGACCCGCGCGTGGCGCTGGGCGAGACCACTTGCTGCCGCCACACGAGCCAGTCGTCACCACAGGCGGCTATGTGTTCAGCGTCTGTCGAAGGAACTCAATTGTGTTGGTAGCGCTTGGCAGTGGAGCCCACGAGGGTACAATGCCTTCTGGACGGTGCCAACACAGATCTCAATCTCTCCTGTCGCCGGCTATTAGCCGTGCACGCTTGGCGAGCCCGCTGAGCTCCCGCTGAGATGCGCCGGCACGGACGCCGCAAGCGGATCTATCGACCAGCACTCTCGGGATGGAGTGTAGGTGATGTCTGAAAGTTCTCGGCGTTTTTTTCCACGCTTTGTTACCCATGTTAGCGATATCAATTGTACTATTTATGCCGTCAGTATTGTGTATTTGTATTGTCAAATTTATACGAAATTGTATGGGCATTGTAAACGTGCAAATGCATATTTGCTGGTTATTATAATGACGGGGCTAAAGAGCGCATTGAAGCGGCAATATGAGTTCCACAAATACAAACGACACCATGGACTCGGGGGAGGCCGCGCGCGTTGCCGAGGTGGAGCGCGTTCTCTTGAGGCTCGGGCTCGCAGAAGATGAGAAGCTTTGCGACATCCTGCACCCAGTGCTGCCGCAGCTCTTCCAGCGCCTCATTGATATGCCGTCTGAAGCCGTCACGAACAAGGTACACGGGTCTGGGATAGCACACGGGGCTGACGAGCGGCGTAGATCTTGGAGGTTTTTTCCCATCTAGTGAAGCGACTGAAGACCTTTCCGTCCATGCGCGTACAGCTGCCCCTCGTGGCATTGCTGCCGTTCCTAGCCCCTGGTGAGGCAGCAACTGGGGCCTACGCGCGCAACTTCAGCGTGCTCTTCCTCGAGCTCGGCTTTGCCAACGAGACAGTCGAAGTGCAGTCAACCATCCTCTCGGGCCTCCTCGCGGGTCTTGCGACCAAGACGACGACCGTCCAGGACGCATTCTTTCGTTTGCTTGTGTACTCGCTCAAGATCCGCACCACGATCTCCTTGACCCTCGGAGAAGCCGCCGACACCGAAGTGCTTCTCGACTTTCTCCTGGACGTACTGCTGTTCCCCGGGGTCTCGCCGGCCCGCACCGAGCGCCTCGCGCGCACCAAGGTCCTTGCGCTCGAAAAATCATCTCGCACGGAGTTGCAGCTCAAGGTAGTGCAGTTTGTCAAGGCAACGGTTATGGCGGCCGCGGATGCAGCCTTGTGGGTGCTGCACTTTGCCACAGGAGCGACCGCCGACTTCCACACGATCAGCACGTACTGCAAAGAGGAACTAGACCGCCTCCTTAAGTACCAGCTCGATGTGCTTGACACACCCGCGGTCATGGGTCTCGTGTGCCGCAGCCTCCTGGGGCAAGCTTCCGACGGCACCGTGCTCCTCGCCGACCGGGCGCGGCTGCCGGACGCCATCGCGCTGCAGCTGCTGCCGCTGCTGTGCGCGTCCAAGGCGGCCGCCAACGCCTTTCCAATGAACCTCCAGCTCATCTGCACGCTACTCTTCGGGTCGCATATAGCTGCACCGCTGGCCGCCGCTGTGCGCAAGGCCGGCATGGACTACTGCGTCTGGACGCTCGGCCAGGCAGACGGAGCCATGGTCACCGCGGCGCTTGGACCAGTGCTCTGCTCACCGCTGCTCAAGCTTCTCCAAGCCACCGACTGCGCGGTGCACGTGCGCCAAGGCGTGTACGCCAGCCTTGCGCTCCTTGCGACCCGCTGCCCCCACGTACAGTAAACGGCCCCCCTCGAGCTCACACTGCCGTAGGTGCTCGCGGCGTCGGCAGAGCCATTCCAGCTCCTTCTTTACCGAGCCCTTAAGGAGGAGTCCGCTGGTCGCACCGGTGGCGCCTGCCTTGAAGCACTGCGCTCGTTGTGCGTCGCGTATGAGGCGGCCGACACCGCTGTGCTCGCCACGATCAAGCGCGAGCTCCGAGAGCTCAGCGATGCGGCCGCCGTCCGTGAAGCGGCCATGGACCGCGTGCGAGGAGCGCTGGCTTTCTGGGCGGCGCGGCTGCTCTTCGCAGATCCAGCCGACGGTGCTGGTGGCGACATGCATCTGCGGCGTGTGCTGCTTCTCTTTGTGGGCGACGCCAGCGACCAAGTGCGCGAACTCTGCGCCGCAAACTTGTTCCGCCCACCCTTGCCGCCGTTCGCAACCGTTGTAAGCGTGTTACCACCCACGATGCTGTCGCCCGCGCCCACCGAATCGGTACTTAGCGCCGTGCTCCAGTTCTACGTCGCCGCCGCGGCTGCCGAGTCGGAAACCACCCTTCAGCTCGCCGACGTGGCTGCGGTCGTTGGCAAGTGTTTGGGGCTCCTTCCCGGATCCACCTCTGCCTCGGAGGCGCTCGTGAAGCTTAGCAGCGTGGCAGCAGCTCGCCCCGTCCTTCGCGCACACCTGCCAGCGCTCGTGAGCCTTCTTGTGACCGCTGACACCGCCGACGTCCGCGATCACTTAGCCGTGACCATCCGTAACGCAGGGCTACCGGCCATCGACGCACTGAACCTTGTGCATGAGATGCGGCCGGACTTGGCCGGCGACGGCCCCGCTCAGCTCGGCGCGCTGGCCGCCATCAGCGCATTGGCACCCACACTGCGCTTGGACACAACCCTCGCAGCGACTGTGTGTGCGAAGCTGCAAGCGACACTGACGGCGCTGGCAGCCGGTGGCGCGCTGCACGAAACCAAGCGCCGGCTCGGTGTCGCCTTCGCGCTGGCGCAAACACTCGGTGCGCTGGCCGCCGGCGACTCCATGGCGGACGCACCGCTGGCTGTGGCGACGCTGCTGGGGGCGCTGCGGCTACCGGTCACGGACGCCGACGTGGCGCCTGCCGTGGTGCAGCTCCACCTGCGGGCTCTGCAATCACTCGCGTGCGTGTTTTATGCCTGCGCCGATCGGATCGTCGCCGCCGACTGCGCTCGCGACTTGGTGGACACTTACGCCGAGCGCAAGGACGTGGCGTTTCAGTTCGCGGTCGGCCACGTTCTGGTGGCCATGGGCGTCGTGGGGCCGTGCGACAAGCTTTGGGCGACAATCGACGCGCTACTTCAGGCGCCGAGCCCACACCGCAAGGCGAGTGGCGCCGTGTACCTCCTCTGCGCGCTGGTGGCGTCGACGTCGGCCGAGGCGTGGGCGGCTTTTTTCGCTGCCCACGCGCCCGCAGTGCACGACCGCGCGATCGACCTGCTCAACGAAGCTAACGCGTTCACACAAGAATGTGCGGTGCAGAGCCTTGCGCTGCTGTACGAGGTAGCGCAGGCGCCCGACGAGCTCAGCGACGCGCTGTTCAAGCGACTCAAGTGCTTTCGCGCCTTCGTGCCCACCGACGACGCGGCGCCCGCGAACGCCGTCGAGAACGCATGCTACCGCGAGGTGAGCGCGGTGGCGGCGGAGGTCGGCGACCCAGCTGTCATGTACACACTGCTCTTCCTAAGCACAAGCGACCCGACGTGGGGAGTTCTTGCTGCGCCGGGCGCGACGGGGCGCGTCTCGGACGTGGTACAAATGCCGCTCGCGATCGGACGGCTTCACGCGGCGTTTGTGGCCGCGCAGGCGGCGACGGCGCAGGTGGCATGGCACGCATCGGAGGTCGCGGCCAAGCTCGTGCCGCGGCTCTTTTTGCTCAAGGCGCATCCGAACCCAAAGGTCGCAGCGTGCATGCTGCAGCTGTGGACGCTACTGCGGTCCGCCCGGCCTGGGCTCGTTGCTGACCACTTCGAGGCACTGCTGGCCCATGCGCTCGAGCGCGCAGGAAGCAAGAACGTTCGGTATCGCGAAGCGGCGATGGCGGCGCTCGCCGAGCTGCTCCAGGGCCGCAGCGCCGCCGACGTCGGTCCGCACCTCCGCGCGGTGTGGCTGTCAACGATGCGGGCCGTGGACGACGTGCACGAAGCTGTGGTTGTCGCTAGTCTCAAGCTCGTCAAAGTCGTTGGAGAACTGAGCGTGCGCGTGGCCACCGCCGACGCCGGCTGTGCGGACGCGGTGCTCCCGTTCCTCGTGGACGAGGGAATCGCATCCGCCAACAAGCTCTGCCAGGGGCTTTGCCTGGGCTACCTCCTGCGCCTCGTGCAAGCGCTACCACCGCGCCACCTGGAGCCGCACCTGAGCACGCTACCGCTGACGCTGTTGGCCTGCATGAGCTCGCTCGAGCTGCCCGAACTCCAGTACGCACAGTTTCACGTCGCAGACAAACGCCAGCTCGAAAAGCTGCGCGTGTCGCTGAGCCAGGCGGGGCCCGTGGGCGAACTCCTCACGGCGTGCCTCGGGCAGCTCGCGCGATTGGCAACGGCCGACCCTGCGCGGGCCACCGAAGTCGTCGGCGCCCTCTGCCACGGGCTCTGCGGTGTACTCCGTGCCGGCGTGGGGCTCAACACCCGCGTGGGAGCAGCCAACTTTTGCGTGGCGCTCGTCACCGACGTGCCGCATGAGATGCGTGCTAGCGGGGGCGCCGAGAAGCTGTTGCGCGCAGTCTTCCTGCCGTACATGGCGTCCATGGTGCTTGCTGAGGCCCGGGACGGCGACGCTGCCGACGATGCGGCACCGGCGCAGGAAGACCCGCTTCGTGACGGGCTTGTGGTTCGCGCCAATGGCCGCGCCGCTGCCTACGTAGCGAAGCTGGCCCCGCCGGCCCTCGTGGCTGCATACGTTCGTCGTGCGCTGCTGGCGGTGCCGACGTCGATCGTCTTTGTGGACGGTGTGAGCACGACAGCGACGGACCTCGGGCGCTACGGCTGGGTCACGGCAACCGCGGCGACAGAGCTGCTCCGGCAACTGCCCTCAAGTGATGCCGCTGACGCTTGCCAACATCTCTTCCCCGTGGCGTTCGCGGGGCAGTTTGCGGCCCCACCAGCACTCGGCGCGGCGTGGACAGAGGTGCTCGATGCTGTGCCACCGACGCTCGCGTACTCGGCACAGTTCGTCGCGGCTGCCGTCACCTACGCAACGACGCTCGTGGGCCACCTGTCGTGGGAAGCTCGCCGGCAAGGCGCTGTCGCACTGCAAACGCTAGCGGGCGAATCCTTTGCGCCGCTGGCGCCATCTTGGGTGGAGCCGCTCTTGGTGCTCTCGGCCGCTGTGCCTGGCAAACTCTGGCGCGGCAAGGGCGTCGTGCTTGAGGCACTCGTGGCCGTGGCCGCCCGCTCTGCTACCGACACCGACGCACTCCTCGCGCTGCTTCTGGCCGAGTGCGACCGCGCCGACCGCGCGGGCGATGTCGCGTACCTCGAGAGCGCCATCGTGGCCGTGGGGGCGCTGGCTCCAAAGGCCCCGTCGCTCGCCGCCTTTGGAACGCTTCGTACCTTCTTCTTCGACGAGCCGCGGTCGCTGCCGCCGCTGCTCTTCAAGCGCATGCTGGAGGCCCTCGCAGCATGGTGGCCACCGACGCCCGTGGAGGCGGACGCCGGTATTGCGGCGCAGGCAGCTGTGCTCGCGTGGCTTGCGGGCGAGATGCTTGCAACGCCTGCGTATCACGTGTGGAGCGTCCGCGAGGCCGTCTTTGGCTGCCTTGCGCGGGTGGTGGCGACCGTCGACGGTCGCGTGTTCGCCAACCGCCAGGCCGTCGCGCTGGTTGTGGAAGCTTGCCTCGGCGATGACGGGATGCGGGACGCCAAGTACGCGGCTGTACGCAAAGCGGCGACCGCCGTGCTCGTCGCACTCTGTGGCCGCGACGGCCCGCTGCCCGTGGCGGTGCTCGTATACAAGGAAGACATGGCCCTCGCCGCCGCTGCTCTCGCCGAGGAGCCCGAGCCCACCGTATGCCTAGTGGCGTCGCAGCTGCTCCTCGCACTGAGACCAAACGTGTAACGAAGCAGTGATGTTTAGAATTCACTGCGCTTGTCAGTCAGTCTTGAGAAGGGTGCGAAAGAAATGGCCAGGAGGAGTGAAGCCGCATACTGGTGTCCTTGGAGCACCGACAGGTTACAGCGATTCGTTGGACTCGTGGCCTTTACGAGGTGCGCGGGCGCTTGAGGAGGTGGATGACAGTTGGAAGCACCGAACGCGCTAGGGAGGATAGAAATCGTAGGGGAAATGCCAACGCCAGGAACTGCAGAACGCATTAATGGACTTTGCATTCACAAGACGGGTTACAGCGCACGGCGACTGTCATGGTGCTGGCGGTGCTCGCGAAGGCGCTCCTTGAGCTTCTCCAAACGCACACGGGGGTCCTCGGCGGCGCTTGAGTCGCTTGACGGGAACGGCGCCGCAGCGGCGAGCTGAATGGCGGCAAAGAGAACAAGCAGCAGTAGCGTCGACTTGGCCATCGGAGCGAACAATTGAAAGTGCCCTTTCCCGACGCCACTCCACAACTGCCACGTAACCGGGGTAGGGTTCGCTACTATTTATAACCCGAGAGAAAGGCCGCCAAGTTCTGCGCCACGCAGGTGGCAGAGCCAGGCGTACGACGTCGCGGACAACGCCCGAGGTTCATTGCAGTCACACGCCTACAAAAGCCTCTGGATTACACTTAGGCTTCCTTACAGTTCCACCGAATTGAGAGCTCTGCGCGGCGATTCCCATGGTGAAGGCGCTCGAGGGCGCGGGTGAGTCCCTTCTGGTGGAGTCGGCCTTCGACAGCGGCGACGAGGCGATCGACGTCGGCCAGTACCGGCCACGTGAATGCGGCGCGCGCAAGGGTCGCGCAGAGCATGAGCAACGCAGCCAGGAACATCGCCGGAGGGGTATAAATACGCGCAGGTTATTTAGGTTATTGAGAGGAGACTCGGGCACACGAGGTCGACGCAGAAGAGAACGGTGCAGCCGACGACCGCGCCGGCGTTGGCCACCCAGAGCAACCACACGCGGACTGTCGGATGGCGCTGCAGCTCCTGCCGCACCTGCCGCGCGCGCGGATGGCGGCTTACCGCAACACACGCGCAGATAGTCACGCGCTCGAGGCGGGTGGCAGCCTGGAGGAGAACATTCCAAACAAGCTCTGCGGCGGCGATGAAAAGAGTACGTGCAGGCGTGGCGGCCCAGGCCACCGAGAGCCCGAGACCGCTGGGCTGCTGGGCGGTCAGTAGCGCTAGTTGGTCCTGGAGAGCGCGGTTCTCAATGAGTACGCGCTCGAGGTGCCGACGCAGCTCGCGCGGGTCGTCTGCGGGTGCCGGGCTCAGGAGGACGTTACAAATCTTGCGCGTGCGCTGCGCGTACTCGAGAGAGTTCACGGACTCGGTGAGGTCGCGCTTGCCCGGGCTCACGCAAGCGAGCATCAGTGTCTGGCTGTTGCCGCCTACGCGGAGGTGAGCACTAGGGCCGGCAGTGTGCGGCACCAAGGGCCTCCTGAAGCATGCGCGTGAGTTTGGACTCGCGGTACGGTACGTGCGCCTTCTTCTCGCTTAGGGCGTTTAGGACGTTGCCGAGCGCGAGGAGGCCTTTGTTGATGTTGACGCCCTCCTTGAAGCGCAAGCCCTCGGCGAGCGTCCGCTTCTGACGCTCCGAGCCCGCGAGATCAACGAAGTGAAACTTGGTTTGTCGCCCGTCGCTGCTCCAGTGCAGCGTAAAGATCGCGTGTGATCGTGAGCTCGAGGCGTTCATCTTGGTGCCGCCCGTTGTCCGCTGTCCGCTTCCTTTAAGGAGGCACCGCGTGGCCTCGGCCGCCGACGCCACCGCCACCGCTGAGAGCTGGTCTGTTGCTCGGTCCAATGTCTGGCGCGAAAAGAGGTCACGGACGTCGTCGCCGTAGATCTCGCAGAATGTCACGTAGCACGCTGTCGCGGCCGGTAGTGGTGCCTTGAACACTGCGGCGAGCGCGAGCGGGATGATGCCCCGGACATTCACGCCGTCGCTGCCCATCGAGTGCGTCTTGCCGGCGCCCGTTTGGCCATACGCGAACACCGTCGCATTGTAGCCCTGCAGAAAGCTCTGCACGAGGGGCTGCACTGGGGCATACACATCGTGATCCGAAGCCGTGTCGTCGAACACGAAGTCGTACGTGAACTGCTTCTTTTTGGCTGGCACGAGCACGACGGGGTACGCCGGCGCCTTGGCCACGCTTTCGTGGCTCTCGTGGCTGCCGAGCGGCCGGATGCGCACAGCCACCTGCACTCTGCTCTTGCGATCTGCCATCATCGGCGGAAATGGATTTGTGTGTGCCGCTTGGCGCGGGTCAACAACGGCCCAATCGCTGCGTTTACCCTGGATGTCGTCTAATTAAACCCATGCGTTTATCGACGTCAAAGGCACTTGAAGCAACAAGCAGCGAGTTTAAACCGCGCCACCTGGTACTGTCATGTTGTCGTCAACGACCGAGCGCCAAAGAACGGCACCGAGAAGAGCCGTGACGCACGTGCGCTTGCCAAAGGGGCGCGCAGGGTAGCGTGGCTTACGTCAGCAGCCGACTTCGGTCACAGACGCGGCGCCGTCACCGCCTGCGACGGCGCCGGCGTTGAGGGCAACGCAACGTCCGTCGCAGCGGCTCGGCTCAGTGGTTCGGTGCCATGATGTTGAGCGATTTCATTCCGTGTGACGTAGAAAGCACCGACTGCGAGCGCAGTCGCGTCTTGTCCCGCGGCCAAGTCCATCTATCCCACCGTCACCACAGTGGCAGGTGCGACGGCGGCACTGTGCATAAACTTTGGCAAGCAATTACAGTGTAGATACTGGAGTTGACCTCTCGCCTAGTCCTCGGCAAGGAGCATGATTTGGTCCAGCTGGTCGTCCATGGCGGCGTCTGTCAGCTCATAGTACGGAAAGCTCACGACGTGATAACCAAACGCGCGCAGGTGGCGTTTCTTCATGAGTGAGCGGCCGCGCTCCTGGCGCCTCACGAAACGCGAGGGGCCGTCGATCATGACGACGACGCCGCGTACTTCGGCGGCCACGGCCACGCGCAGCTTTACGTCGACCTCGTACCCGAGCTCCGTACGCACGTGCGTGTCGAACGGGATGCGGCGGGCGGCCAGCGCGGCCGAGAGTCGCGCGAGGCCCGAGTGCAAAAAGCCGCTGCGGCCGGCGTCCTGGTCGCTGTGCATTGCCGCTCGCGTGCTTTGGAACAGCGCGGCGTGCGCCTCGTGTAGCTGTTCGCCTGTGGCCGTCATGGCTTCGAGCATGAACTGGTGCACCTGGCACTTTTCCCGTAGCTGCAGCTTCGGCAGTCGCTGCGAGAGCCCACGAAGCACCGCATCGGAGTCCACAAGATGCGTCGCTTCCAAGATGCTCAGTGCCCAGAGCAGGTTAGCGGTGTTCTGCGGCGTGGAAAGCCATGCCGGCAGGTCGCGCTGCAGGTGCTCCACCGCAGCCTCAAGCACAGCGTCGGGCAGCGGCTGGTCGGCCTTGGCGAAGGCCGCCACAACGTTGGCGACGTTTTGCGGTGTGAAGCCTTGCAGCCCGCGCTCCGCGAGGTGCGCGCCGACGGCGGCGAAGACCGGCGACGAGTGCTGCACGTGCGAGCGCATGTAGCTCCACACGACGTTGCTGAGCTCCTGCGGTTTGAAGGCCGCGAGGTCCGCCGACAAAACGTACTCCTCGACGGCGTCAAAAATCGGCGAGGCGTAGGCACCGGCGGTGGCGTAGCTCCATAGCATGTTGGCCGCGTGCTGCGGGTCTGCGTCGCTGGCGAGACGCACCAGGAGCTCAGACTCGGCGTGCGCAAACACCGGACTCAGTTCTGCCGCGAAGCGCGCTGTGGCGAAAGCGTGCACAACCATGACGAGCTCCGTAGTCGAGAAGGCGGCCGGGTCCAGCGATAGCACGAAGAGCTGCGCGAGCTCCTGCAGCACGGCGTCTGGTGCGCGGACTTTGGCGAGGCCGTGCACCGCGTTGGCGAGGTCGCGCGGTGTAAGCTCGGCACTGTGCTCGAGTAGCTGCGTCGTGAGCTGGGCGAAGAGCTGCTTGTCGTGCGCCGAGTAGCGGTGGCTTGGAACGCGCAACTTGCCCAGATAGTTGGCCGTCATGGCCAGGTGCAGGCGTCCGAAGCCATGGCACTCCTTGGCGTAGACCTCAAGCAGACGCGACGGCGTTGGTGCTTGGGCGAGCCGTGTAGACAACTTCGGCCGGTAGCGCCTGGTTGCCGAAGAAAACGGCTGACTACATCGAGCTGTGAACGCTCGCTGCGCACCCAACGGCATCTACCTTAGCCGGGGCTGCAGCAAACGGTCAACGATGCGGCCAAGCATGCTGAAGACGGGGTGTTGGTTGGTGGACGCTCCGCGTGAAAAATACCGCGTACTTCTTAAGTGTCTCACGAATATATTGATATAATAGTACAATAGCAAAACAAAGAGACAGTTTTGGTATAAAACACCATGATTGGGACGAAAAGGAAATTTACGAATGTGAAAAACGTGAGAAATGGCTTTGGCAGCTGGGACTTGAACCGCGATGGCTGTCGACGCTTGCTTCGTCCCGGAAGCTCGCACGGGACGGTGCAAAGGGCTCGAGAGACTCTCAAACGACGAGGGACAATCGAGGCATACCTGTCGAACGAAGAAAACCGGCAGCAGCGGCGAAAGCGGTCACAATGAGCGCCGGCGCCGAGAACCGATAGGCCAATGACTGCCGCACGTTGCTTGACATGGGCGGGGTCATTCCAAGGCTTGCTGTGGCTCGAACAAGCGAAGCTCTAGGGGCGGCCACGCCAGAGACTCTCACAATACTTTATTACGACCTTATAAGATAGAGCAGAGCCCGCGCTTTTTGGGCACGGGTTGTCGCTTCTTCCGCGCTTCGACGACAAACTGTTCGAAGATTGCGTGCACGTTGGTACCTGTGAGCGCCGACGTCTCCATGTACACGGCGTTGTAGGACGCGGCGACGCGTCGGCCCTCGTCGCTCGTGACCTGGCGTTTGGCCGGGTCTTGCTCCACGAGGTCCTTCTTGTTGGCGACGAGGATGATAGGTGGCAGCGACCGCTTCATCTCGTTGATTTGCAAGTGCAGTTCGAAGAATGGCTGCAGCTCATGGAGGCTCGTGCGCGAGTCCATCGCGTACACAAAGATGTAGCCGTCTTTATCCATCATCCATTGCGCGCGGAGCGATTCGAAGTCATCTTGGCCGGCTGTGTCGAGAATTTCAAGCATACACAGCTGGTCCTGCACCTCAAGCGTCTTGCGGTAGGCGTCCTCGATCGTCGGGTCCCAGTCCCGGACAAAGTAGTCTTTCACAAAGCGAAGCGTGAGTGCCGATTTGCCGACGCCGCCGGAGCCGAGCACGGAGACGTTGAAGGTTTCGTGACCCGAGGCCGCTGGGAGGGATTTATAGAAGGCCTCTCCTCCCGAGACGTACAACGTGTCGTTGTTTTGGAGCTCGTCCACCGAGTGAATCTCGGCGCCTGACGCGAGGAAAAGCCGCTTGGCCTTGACGCCGAGCTTCTTGCCGGCTGCAGCCTTGAGCTTGCCGAAGCTGTCGGACGGCTTTAGAGGCACCACCTTGCCCTCCGATCCGGCCTCGTTCTTGTACACGAAGAGGCGGACCTCCATGTTTTCGGCTACTGACGCGATGACCAGCGACGTTGCACTTTTTTGCTCGTTTTATTCGACCTTGCACTTTGTATCGGACTTTTTTAATTACGAAGTTCGAAGGGCAATGTGAGAGGACCTGCGTGGGGCCAGCGTGCCAGAGCCGACCTCCGCCGCAGGAGACGGCAGCCGTTGGTCGCGGCCCATGGTACGACCTGTGGCTGCTACGAATGCGACGCTGCTCCGGGCGCGAAGATGACCTTGTGAACGCGGATGTTGCAGGAACCGGTGGCTAAGGACGAGACATTCGACGAGCGCAATCGTTGGCACACAAGCAAAGCACACGGGATGTTTACGCAGGACAAACACTAGAGCTACGAGGTGCCTATAGGATCGTGCACAGGTGGGTCTTCTTCCGCGGAGGCCGCGCCGTTCGGTTTCTTCGGACGAGCGACACAAGTGCTTCAAAGACAGCAGGCACGTTCTCGCCCGTCAGCGCGGACGTCTCGATGTACTTGGCGTTGTACGCCTGTGCGATGCGGCGGCCCTCTTCGGCAGGGACTTGGCATTTCGTCGGGTCTTGTTCAACGACGTCTTTTTTGTTGGCGACGAGGATAATAGGCGGCATCGGGCGTTTGTTTTCGTTGATTTGCATGTGGAGTTCAAAGAACGGCTGTAACTCGTGCAAGCTTGTGCGCGAGTCCATCGAGTACACGAAGACGTATGCATCCTTGTCCATCATCCATTGCGCGCGGAGCGATTCGAAGTCGTCCTGACCGGCCGTATCGAGGATTTCAAGCATACTGATTGTGCCCTGCACCTCAAGCGTCTTGCGGTATGCATCCTCAATGGTGGGGTCCCAGTCACGTACAAAGTAGTCGCGGACGAAGCGAAGCGTGAGCGCCGACTTGCCGACGCCACCCGAGCCAAGCACGGACAATTGCACGGTCTCTTGACCGGATGCCAGTGGCTGGGACTTGTAAAAGGCCTCGCCGCCAGAGACATACAGCGTATCATTGTTTTGAAGCTCGTCCATGGATTGGATCTCGGCTCCTGATGCAAGGAAGATGCGCTTGGCCTTGACGCCGAGTTTCTTGGCGGCCGCGCTTTTGAAGGTCGCGAAGCTGTCTCCACGTTTCACAGAGACGACTTTGCCCTCAGCGCCCGCTTCGTTCTTGTACACGAACAGCCGCTTCTCGGCCATGGCTCTAAGATCTTAAAATGACAGCGTCGTTGACGCTGCCAGGGGCAGCGACTCTACCGCCCGTCCCATGCCTTCGATCGAATTTGCACCTGGCGGCTGGATCAATTGCAGGTGGCACCAATCAGATCGCTCAAAATTTTCTTTATTGTCCAATCCAATCACGGTATTCAGCCAGCCAATCACTGCCACGTTCGGATATAGACCAACTTATCCGTATCTTTCACGTTTCAGGTAGGCCCCCCTACAGCAGCCCCCCGGCTCTGAGTTACTCGACGAGCACTTCGAATGCACAGCGATCGCAGTCGCGACGGCGTGACCACCGTCCGCGCTGCAACCAACTGCCAGCAGCTCCGAAGGGTTCGAGGCCACTGCACCATCGCTCGCGCTACTGGTGCGCTGAAATCGTCCCAGCCGCTTGCGCAACATAAGATTCAATGTCCAGAGCACATAGCCACGCGGCAGCTTCGGCGCCTCATGTGCAGCCGCCGTCGATCCCTTGCTCCGTGGTGGAATCGCATTGCGGTGAGGTGCGTGGAGAATGGCGCCCACGTCCCGAGATGGGCGTGGCATCAGGAATTGAGGGGTACCCCCTCCAGGGGCTCGAGGGGGAGTGGGGCCATGTTCTGAAGAGTTCGCAACGTTCCGACGCCCATCAGCCTGAGCCAATTCTTTTTCCGCATGCAGCGCCGCCTGGCTCCGACTCTCCGCCGCCTCGCGCGTTCGTTCCACAGCTCTGTGGCCCTGCAGTACTCGATTAGAATAGCTAGGTGGTGACGCTCATGCTGATATGCTAGCCATGGAGCACCGCCCGCCGGCGGTCCTACGGTTCCCATCAACTTCCGCCTCAAGGATGGCTCGATCAAGACGGTGGCTGCTGCCGTGGGCACGTCGATCTTGGACGTCGCCCATGCGTTCGAAATCGACCTCGAAGGTAATGGTGCGATGTGTCGCCGATGCTTAGGCTACGTAGGTGCATGTGAATCGTCGCTTGCGTGTTCAACTTGCCATGTGATCTTTGAGGAAGATGTCTTTGACGACCTTCCAGAAGCGTCCGAAGACGAGGAAGATATGCTCGACATGGCCTTTGGTCTCACATCGACGTCGCGCCTTGGCTGCCAAGTTATGGTCACCGAGGACATCGCGAATGCCACGGTATGACTTCAACTGCCATTCGGTTGTTCCTAAGCGAACTCACAGGTGACCCTGCCGGCCGCCACCCGTAACTTTTACGTTGACGGCCACGTGCCCAAGCCCCACTAATAAACAGCCATCGACGCCATTACGATATAAACTTCGTCTTGTTGCAGTAGTGTACAAGTTGTCTATCGTAGACGTCCTCACGCGGTGAGGGGGTAGGCGCCGACCTCGAGATCCTCCATGTCGTCGGTGTCGGAGGTCTCGTTCCCAATCGCGCGGTAGTGCACGCCTCGGAGCAAAGGCCCCTTGGCGACACTAGTCAGTTCGTCGTCAACATCGTCAATGAGCTTCAACGGAACAAGCTTGGCAGGCGGCGGGTATTTGGTGTACATCATGGTGCTGAGCATGACACACACCGTGGCGATGCACCCCGGCGCACCGAAGGCTTTACCGTTTCCGAGGCTCTCGATGGCCGCGGTGAGTAGAAGCCCCAGCACGACTGCAAAGCTCTTCTTGATGTTTCCAGAGTACTGGATCACGAACCCGACGAGGACCCCGCCGGCCGCCTGCACGAGGAGCGTGGCGAAGGTGCTCGGACGCCAGCCCTTCCAGAGTGGTGTCGACGCCGAGGCCAAAAGGAGGGGGCAAAGATTCGCGGCGATACTCACAGCCGCCAATTCGAGTGTGACCACGTAGGCGTTCCGGGCCTCCCGCTGGAGCGCTCTCTGGATGATGGAGCCCGCAAGCGCAGACATGACGGCGGCAACACAGGCACGAGCCATACCCGTGGCACGACTGGTGTCCTCAACGGCGCTGCGCGGACTCTCACCCGCGGCGATCAGCACAGCAGAGGCCACGAGCAGGACAAGCGCGGCAACCTGGATCCGTGACTGGACCTTGCCAAGCATCCAGTACACGAAGAGCGCGGTCCAAATGATCTTGGTTTGGTTGAGTACGTTGTACGTGACACCGTCGAGTAGGAGGACGGCAGTTTGGTTCAGGTAGTCCTGGACGACGTAAATGGCCGCTGGTAGCACTGTTGTGCGCAGAGACGTCGACAGCGACCAGCGCGCCCATTCTCTTGCCGCCCGGCCACTAAGGACCAATGGTACCAAGGCCAGAATGGCCTTCATCACGTTGATCACGACGAGACGCAGGGGGACATTAGTGGCGTCGGCTGCGTACCAGGCCATGAGCACCGGCTGCACGCCAATTTGGACCGCAAGTAAGAGCAGGAAGCTCGCGCTCCACCACGTATCGACGGCGTCATCGATGGCCAGCGTCAGCGGCACCGATGGGGGCAACGTCGGCGGCAGCTTGGGTGGCCCCATTGCCTCGTCCAGCAGAGTTGTGCCGACCTGCCCAGACCAGAACCCAGGACGGCTCCAAAGGTCGTCATACAAACTTCAAGATCCGTCGGCTGAGATATTCGCCCATTCAAGTACGGTGGAATGCCCACACGAACCCCAGCTGCTTTGTACGACGACGCGCTCCAGGATATCCTGCTCTTAGCCGATACAAAGATCAAAGTTACAGAACTTTCGACAGCCACGACATACGGATAGGTACGGATAGAACCTTGGGATTCCCTTGTTTCAGACGTTGCGTCGTCCGCTTGTATTGCCTCCCAGCGTTGCACGTAGCAACGATGTGCTGCACGCACGACGACGAGTTGCTTGCTGGCTAGACGACTAGTAGTACTGTGCGCCAAACCATTCGAAGCGGAGTCTTGACTCAAGCGATAACAACTACGTGGTAGTATTCTCTAACCGGTGAGTTTAAAAAGGATAAATGGCGCAGCTCACCACCACCATCCTCGCCCGGTGCCCCGTGCATTCCGATTTTCATCGTTCGACCTGTGCGGGGTGTATCCTTGCACAAACAATGCAACAGCTACATATTGCTGGTTAGATCGTTAAAGCAAATAAACGTACTCTACTAAATGGTATAGTTTCAGTGAAGTAACTGTTAACCAACTCAAATTCATCCTCCGTGCCTTGAGACGATTAGACTAGGGTGTGTGGCTTTCAGCGACGCGTTGGCGTGTGGTTCTACAAGCTTGATGAAAAACATCGCGAATAGGCGGTCGCTTTGTACGAATCAGTTGTGAAAGCTCGACATTTGTTTCGACGCAACTTGCAATGTCGGGATATTGAGCACCTTGTTCGCGACCTGAGTCAAAAAAGGAAATGAGCGGCACCCGTGCGTGGACCAAAAGGTTGCACAATGTAATCCTTGAGGTTGGCAGGAACTAACTGTGTTCGTCGTGGGGTTTGCGACAAAGGTCATAAAGTTGTCGATCTCCATGAAAACGCCCACCTGGGCGTCAACGAAGCCACACGAGACCTTTATCGCGACAATGACGCCTTCTTTAATGCTGCCGAATGTGTTGCGTCCGCCTCTGTGGGTGGGTCCAAAACGAAAGTCGTGTCCATTGTCCTTGTGTGCGAAGAGCGACAACGCCATTGTCCAATTTCAGCAGCGGTTTGTCTTTTTGCAACGATGCTTGAAGCTCTAGTCAGAGCTATAAGCTTTTATCAAGTTGCTGTCGTTGGATTTGAGATCGGCAGCAAGCTTGTTTCAGTAGTTGGCAAAATACGTCGTTTTTTGTTGGTTGCCCGTGGCTCGGGGGGTTTGGGTAGAATCTTGTATGGAACGAGCTCGTTCATGGTGGTGGTGAATACACCGTTGATCAATGTAACTACCGGTGCGATCTCATGCTGCTGCAGTACGTTCTAGCTATGCATGAGGCGCTTTGCTGAGCCGTGGTGAATATTGAAGCCCGTCACGTCTACTCATAAAAGGCATCTCTGGCAGGCATCCGAGTTGACCGTGGCATTGAAGGCCTCCAGCGGCTCAAACGTGTACCAACCGGGCAAATTACGTGTCGAATCGGATTATTGCAACACGGAGGCGAAGAGTGGCTAGCAGCACACGTACTCGACTTGCATGTTAATGACATGGGCAGCTCAAGCATGCTTGTTATCGTTGAGTACTTGGACTCTACGGTCCCCCGAACTGATCGCGTGTTTTGAAGATTGTCGGTGGTGAGCTGGTAGCCTTAGAAACACCAACAGCTTCGACGACTTCCTCGATCATCGCTGTTATGGCCTTGCCGGTTTGATGGCCGGGACTATGTTGGCGATTTTGTAAAGAAGCTGACTTGGCTCGGAGTTCGAAAAAATGAACTAAATGCCGACCGGAAGTATAGGTCCACCCGTCGGTTGCGATGCTCTCGCGAGTCGAGTTGCGCAATAGAGTGTCCATTTCCTCTAGCACGATTCCCGTTTGATCCATTAGTGCTCGACTATGGAGGAAGTACAGATTCACTCACATTGCATGTTTATCGCGGAAGCCCTTGCCAAGGACAGTTACAACCAGCCCTTCGATGGACTCTTGAGGGCAGGTTTCATGGCCTTACTGGTTCTTGCTTCGTAGAGCACACAACAGCATCTACTTCGCCCATTTCCATGCGAGAGATTTTGAGGCCTATCCTCCGAGGCAGCTTTGGAATGGTGTACGTTACAGCGTGAGGACTCGAGTGCGCTTGACCTCGAGTTCTCGATTTGGCGGGCCAAACCGTTTGGCGTTTAGTCGGTTTCGGCTTATAAACAGGCCGTGGCCATGGACGACGTGGACCTTGCGGCGCTGCGGGAAAAAGTGGCCGAAAGCAAGCGGGGTTCAGCGCTGAACAACAATGACTCGGAACCGTTCTCGCTCACATGTGTGGCTACACCGGAGGCGGCACCTGAGACCACCCGCCACTTTCTGGACGTACTGCCCTGGGACGAGCTCGCGGCGGACGCGGTGCAGCAACTCGATGCGACACTGGCCGCTGTGTACCAGTGCGTGGTCGAGAACCAGGAAGAGCTCGCCATCTTCCTTGAGTCCGATCCCTTCGAGGACGAGGTGCCCGAGAGCCTCATATCGTATGCCGCGACCCACCACGCCAAGGCGCGCGACGCTTTACAGGCGGACGTGCAGGCATGCCGCCGCAACTTTGAGTGCATGTTCAAGGACATGTGCCAGCAGCTGCAAGAAGCCTACGACGTGCAGGCCACGCACGTCGTGCAGGAGGTCCGCCACCAGCGAGAGCGCACGACAGCGTCCCTCAAGCGCAGCCGCGCGGCGGTGCAGAAGCAGGTCGACCACTTCACGGGTCTCGAGACATGCTTGCGGCGCCACGAGATGCAGCAGCTGCAGGCCCTGCACGACGAAAAGATGGCCGAGGCCGAGGCCGCGCGGGTCGCACAGGAAGAGCGGTACCGTCGGCCGACATGCCGCCACGGCGACGTCAGAGCGCGATAGGCACAAAGAGGCCCTCATTCAGCAAAAATGCTCTATCGCGGGCATGGAGCGCACCAACACGCTACTCCAAACGATGGTGGACGAGGCGCACGCCGAAGTGGAGCGTCTTAAGCACATGCTGCACAACATCGAGATTCGCAAAACGACCACAAACGTCATCTCGGAGGTGTACGTGGACGCGTTGCGCGACTCGGCGCGGAAGGCGAACGAGGCTGCCGACATGTACGCAGCCTCCCACGGTGCCGGCTAGAGCCACCACGCGTAGGATGCGAGGCGAAGCGGACAAAGTACAGCGGGACGCCGACGCCCTCGCCGCTGCTAACGCGCACCTGCAGACAACACTCGGCGACCGCGATGCCGAGCTCACTAAAGTCCGCGCGCTTCTGGTCGAGTCGAGCCACGAAATCATCACGCTGCAGAGTACGCGCGCCTTGCGCCCGCAGAGGTTTACATGGCCGCGCAGACATCAATGAGGTGACCTCCGAGGACCTCCGCGACGCTCGCACCAAAATCCAAGACCTGACTGTCGAGCTTTCCACCATCAAGGTAGGCCGGCCGAAGTGCCCGCACTCACGGCCCATAGGTGGATGTGGAAGCGCAGGCCGAGCTCGTGAATGCTGGCGATGCTTATGTGGTCCAGCTCACTGCCCGCGTCGCGCAGCTCACAGAACAGCTGGACGATCTCCTGGCGGAGCACGATGTGGCGCGTGCAGGATGGGCTGCCGAGCGGGCAGAGCTGCAGCTGACTCTGAGCGCTCTTCAAGCGCAACTGCAAGTCGCCGGCAAAGACCCCGCGGAAGTTGCCATTCAGGAGATTTACAAACCACAAGCCAAGCCGACGTTGCACGTGGCCACTGTGGCCGCCATTTCGCGTGGCGTTCAGCGCCTCAAGGCGCCACTGAAGCGACCCAAGGGCTTGGAGTCGCTCGTGAAGGTGCTGCAAACCGAGAAGATCGATTTGCCGCAGGAAAAGGTCGAGCGGTGCATTCTCTTGGAATCGAACCTACGCGAGGCCATCACGTGTCAGCTCACGTACGAGTTCAAACGCGCCTTTTCGGCGCAGCTCCGCAAGCGCCTCGAGCACGAGCGGTACGTGCTCGACCAGAAGATCGACGTCGTCATTAGCCGGTACCTCGCGGACGAACATGCAGCCAAGCGGCTGTTGAGCAAAAAGGCGGGTAGCCTCATGCGCCGCCGATCCAAGAAGCCGCTGCTGGAGACGACTGTTCCCGTGCGCAGACTCAAGGAGTTCCTCAATGACGGCTACGCAGCCATGGGGGTGCCCGAATGGAACGGCGAGGAAGTTGCGCACCTCAAGGACGAAATCGACCGCACGACTGCCGCGCTAGCGCAGGCCCGTGATGAGAGCGCACAGCAGCTCACAACCATCCAGAACCAGCAGCGGAGCCTAGTCGAGGCCGACCTCTTTCAAAAGGAGCGCGACTTGCTCATCGTTGGGCTCACGGAGAAGCTGCAAGCCGTCAAGGCAGAGTTTGAGGCGCAGAAGCTCCAATGGGCCCAGCGAGCCACCGAGGAGGCTGCAGCGGCTCCCGAGTCGAAGGCGCCTCTGGACGTCCGGGGACAACTGCCTACGGTGGCACAGCGAGCGACACGTCCCATGTCAGCCGTGCCAACACCGACGAAAGCAGCGGCGTCGGCAAGACGGCGGCCTATGACCTCGCGCAGCCATGGCTTACCAAAGCCCGAGCACGCGCGGAGTGTGGTCAAGCGAGACCTGTTCATGCCCACAGTGGCACCAGGTCCACCACCGACGCCGGAAGTCCCGCAGAAGCCTGCAGGAGCGTTCGTTGCAAGCTTGTGGGTGGGCGAGGCAGGGGTACCGGCGCTCTCCAATGTGGTGACTCATCCTGACAACTCGTAGATGCAACAGATTTTAGACCGACGACGCAAACGCAAGTAAACTGTTTAGAGAACGTTATTTACGAGTGTTGTCCGGTCGCAATCAAGTCTGCAGAGCGCTAAAATCAATGACGCTGGAGGAGAGAAGTACCTTGGAGAAAAACGCGCAGAGAGGCCTTTTTAACCACCTGCACCGGTGTTCGGCACTTGTAGTTGCGCACATCGAGCGTGTGAAGGTCGATGTCGGCATGAAGGAGGACTTTGACGACCGTGGTAAAGCCGCTGCGACAAGCCACGTGCAGCGGTAGGTCGCCGGTCGCGTCCGCTGCCGAGAGATCGGCACCGGCGCTGAGTAGCAGCTTGACCATGTTGGCGCTGCCGGACATCGCAGCTTCGTGAAGAGGTGTCGCTCGACTCACACTGTTGTCAACGAGGTTGACGTTGGCGCCCAGGGAAATGAGGTGCTTGGCTTTGGCCACGTAGCCTTTGGCAGCGGCAGCGTGGAGAAGCGTGTCGCCTATCTCGTTGCGGTCGGTAAGCAATCTGTCCTGGATCGCCGCTGGTGTCCCCTGTGGCCGGCGCAAGCATTTGGTGGCGGCAACGCGCTTCCAATAGGTCGCGTTGCCCTGCAACGACGCGTACTTCAAAGCGCGCGCGGCGTTGCGTTCGGCCTCGTATTTGCCTGGAACGGTGAGCATGTCGTTGATGTGCTTCTTGAGGTCGTAGCCTGTGAGCTGGCGGCTTATGACTTCGTACGTCGTGTACGCGGCGGTTTGCAGCTGCGTCGCCACGAGCTTTTTTGTCATTTCGCGTTCGTCGCGGTCCTCTTGCATGAGAAGCATTTTCATCTCTTTGCGATGGGCGATGAGCTCCACGTCGTGGTAGTACCCGTTCGAGGCGCGATTGTACGTCGTTTGCCACGCCAGCACCTGCGCTTTTGAAGCATCGTCCACCAACTTCAGCGGACTGCTCGACGGCTGCGCCGAGACAGGCTTGAGCCGAGCGGTGGAGTGCGACGCCGACGTCGTTGGCCGCGGGGGTGAGGCTTTGCTGGAGCCATCTGTGGACAGAAAGGGCGGAGTCGCTTCACACTCGAAATTCAACGTCGCTGGCGGCGTAGGTTCCCGCTCGAAAGTCAACTCCGTTGGTGGGCTAGGCTCGACTACCACACGAGGCGACGTCGGCTCATCGGGTTGTTCGGATGCAGTCGCCAACTCTATCGCCGGCGCCGTTACCATTGACAACGTTTGCGCAACAGCCGCATCTAAAGTGATCTCCGTCGGTGAAGCCACCTCTGTTGCATATAATGCTTCCACCTCGGTCACCGGTGCCGTGGCCACCTCGATCACGGGCGCCACGGTCGCTGTTGGAGCTCGTGACGACGTCGGAGTCTTAGGTGGATCCCTGGCACTGCGGCGAGCAGAAGACGTGGGTGTCTTGGGAGGCGATTGCTGGCGTGCACTGCGGACTGCTGTGGGTGTTTTCGGCGTCGTTGGTGTCTTGGGGGACGACGATGGCCGCCCCCGAGAACTTGGACGGGCGCTTGGCATCGGGTTGGGAGGTGTCAGCTCTGGCACGGGGTTCTCGGCGGCCGTATCTTCCACCGTAGCTTTCGAAGCTGGCTCATTGCCATTACTTGGCAGTGACTCCGGCGTTGCTGTTGTTGAGTCGATATTCGGTAGAGCCTCCTGAGCTCCCACATCAATTGTATTCTGGCTTGGGGGCTCGCTAGGGCTTTGGAGTGAAGCAGTCTGTGGGGTCATAGCTTGGACCGCTGGCTCTGGCTCGTCCGTCTCGGCTGAAATGGCGGAATCCTCTGGTGCAGCAGGCGACGCTTCGTCGAGTTGCGTACTTGGGTTGCTCCGTGCCGAGAGAGACGACAGTGCTGCTGTCTCGAGTTGAGCGACGGACGATTCTTGTGGAGCAGCCACAACGAGCGTCGATGTGCGCGCTTCGTCGAGCATGCGACTGTGCTGAAGGATTTCATCATCGTCATCGTCTCCAAGGCTCATCTCTTGAGACGACTCGTCCCCCGTGGTTTCCATGACGGCGACAGCATCGAGCGTGTCGAGGCTGAACGACCCCGTCTTGCGAAGCTCGTCGTAATGCGTTGGCGACTGCATATCGGCGTCCATCGTTGCGAAGAACGATGGCGACGCTGACATGATGTGCAGGAGGCTTGAGGGTGGCGGTCCGATTTTGTAGACGCTTTTAGGCCGCTGAAGGAACGACTGGATCTTGGCGGCGTGCGGCGCGGGGAGTTCGGCGACGACCTCCGGTGTGAGTACCGTCGGGGCACTTGCAGTCGCGGGGTGCTCAGTGGTCATGGCTAGCGTGTATTGGTTGACATATGTCGAGTCGTCGAGCGCCACCCACTCGGGTTGCGTCGGCACCTCCCATCGGCTCTCCCCTGTGCGCCGGTTGACATAGTACGTCTGTCCGGACCCGTAGACATCGACGATCTCGTCCCACTCGTCTTCGGCCGTGGGCACTTCCCACGACACCTCACCGGTCTCGCGATGCACGTAGCTCGCCTCGCCGTCCGCGCCAACCACCCGCGTCCACTCGGTGTCCTCCATGCGAACGCGCAGCTGAAACGGAATGGCAATTACTTCGATGTTTTTTCAAACCGTTTACCAAGTTTGTCAAGTCCCACGGACTGCGCCTACGAAAATACGCAAGTCGAGGCCAAGCAACCAACCATGACGGGCTGTTGCATTGACAGTTTATGTCTGGCCGCATCACTAGAAAATCTTCTTGTCGCGGTCGCGAAGCAGTCGTCGAAGGGGATGCACGCGCATATCGCTCCGTAGTTGCACAGAGTTGGCCTCGAGTTCTGGGTGTTGATCTGTCACTACCTCTTGGAGGGCGTGGTGGCGCTACCTTTTAGCTAAGCGGCGATAGACGGGCGCCCCGCGACGTCACGGGGGGTCTTGCCATGCAAAGTTGCAAGTCTCGCGTCGTGGCTCGCGAGGGCCTTGACGACCGCGAGGTTGCTGTAACGACTTGCCTCATGGAGGGGGAGGTCCCCTGCAGCATCTGGCTGAGCTACGTTGGCTTCGAGTTGGAGAAGCAGTTCCACGACGGCCACGTGCCCACCTTTAGCGGCTTCATGCAACGGCGAGCACCTGGTGATGGGGTTGTTTCGACAGCGTTGGCATCAAAGCAATGGGCTGTGAGAAGAAGACGCACCTTCTCGAGCTGCCCAAGAGCCGCTGCGCAATGCAACATGGAGTCACCACTGTCGCTGCGCTGAGCACTTTAAGGCATGGCTGCCACGCCCTGGTATGCCGTTGCGACGCGGTCGCTGCACTGGCCGAGAAACTCTCGCTCGGTAATGCTTTTGGCTCAGTGGACGCTCGACAAGCTCAGGCATATCGGAGGCAAACGGACCTTGATATGCAAGCAACGGAGATTCTGGGAGATCAGCCGATGGCGGCTCTAGCAGGGGTTGGAAATCCTTACCCTTAAGGATCTTATTTTTCTTGCATCTATGGAGGGAAGGTGCAGTTGCCAGGGCCATATATGGCGGGACGCCTTAACGAACAGGGTCATATAAGTGTGGACGAATTGCGTGGATCGCCCCTACATATTTCCATGCAAGGACCTTATTATTTTACATTCTGCGGCTTCGAACTCTGACCCTCATTCCAAAATACCCTTGGATGTATTCGGAGAATAATTTCGGGCGAAATACAAATATATAGTGGTTTTCCAAAATCTAGACAACTTGTACGATTTTACATCAGCACAAGTAGTTTATGTTGACAATAACCCCTAATCCTCTCCCCCCAATGGTGATAAATACATCGGCACTGAACTTGATAATATTGTTTTAGTTGCTTGTTTGCGAAAATGTGCTTTGATATAACCGTGGCCACCAAACCCGAAGCACTTCCTCTGCAAGGCATGGGCAGCAAGTGCCGTCTTGGCCACGTATCGGGGGCCTGCTTTTAACTGTGATCATCGACCTGCTCATTGCTCTTGGTACACACCTCGGTCCCAACAGGCGATGAATGCAAGTGGTCGAAACTGAAGCAACGACTATTCCTTCATATCATATATGAAGCACTGTTCTCCACATAATGGACACAATATGTCCCTTATATGGAGAGCAGGGAAGGAACCTTATCTGGAATTATGGAGACCATATATGGAAAGGCCCGGTTGATCGCCCTCCTTATATGGAGGGACGAGGGAAGTAAGTCGGGCCCATATGGAGGGCTAGTACATAGATTAGAGCCATTATATATGACTTGTGGCCTTTGAGCCGTCCCTCTTTTTCCCTGCCTTATTTCCAACCCCTGGGCTCAAGATGAGTCGCAAGCCAGTACGGCGGTGTTGCGTTCTTCTCCCGTGGAATGTTGAGCGGTGATGCCTGAGTAAGCTCCAGAATAGGCGACACAGTTGGCTACTTCGGGCACCTTGGGCACCATTGCGCAGGCGCGTCGTCCGCCGTCGTTCAAGTCTCTTGAGCGACCTCCACCTCCAGTGCAGAGAGTACATCGTCGATGACCAGAAGGAGAGTCACAGGATCCTCGAGCGCTGTAGCGACGTCTGTGCCGTCGTTGATGGTTGACATCGCTCGAACTAATTGCGACGATCAAAATCCAGTCCATAGCAAAATCACCAACGGCAAGATGTAATATGTGCGCTTGCAGCCGTACTAACCGTGCCGCAATTTAGTGCCACCGCACTACAGAAGGCCTCGAGTCTTCGCAGGCGTCGGCACCTGGCGGAGAACCCGAAGGAACACCCCCGGCTTGACTCCGACAGCCCACTCAATGTTGGAATGAGAGTGCACGTCGTGACAGGCACTGCAATGCGGCTCGATGCCCTCAGTGCGTCGCATATAGGAATGAGTTGGAGCCATGAGGAAGAGGTCATTTTCGCTTTGGCTGTCTTTAAGCGCAATGACAGGTGAAGACACGACATGGCGCGCTGTGCGCAACTACCACGCACACGTCTACTTTGCTGAGTCGCAGCTGGAGCAGGCAACTACAGTTCGGTCACTGCTGGAGGCACACTGGCCGGCGTTGGCCCTCGGCAGCATGCGTCCGCAGCCAGAGGGCCCGCACCCTTCTGGCAATTTTCAAGTCATTGTGCCGGCCACAGACTTTGGCTCATTCGTGCAGTGGATGTCGTTCAATCGCCACGGACTATCCGTGATGGTGCACCCTGTGACGTCGCGCCAAGTGGTAGACCACGACGCGCGTGTTGTGTGGATCGGACCATCGCAAGAAATCAAGCTCGAGGTGCTCGCAATGTTTGACACGGCCATGCGCAAGATGGGTCTTTCGGATGATGCCATTGTAGAAGGAATCACGGAGCTGCACCCCGACTTCGTGGCCCAAGTTCGCCGCCATTTCTGACCGTCGTGGGCGACCTATGAAGTTCAGGATCTCAGTATAACGTCGACTTTTAATCCTGTATGATAGTGACACGATTAACAGTTGAAGATGCAAAAGAGACTGTCTATTGAGGATGATGTTGTCACGGATAGTGCCTGAAATCCATTTAGGATAACTGGGTTGTTCATCGGATGTCTGACATTTGAAGACAAAGAGCCATGGAGAGAGCATTCGGTGGCGGAGTTGGGTATGATGCGGCGGTGAAGCCTGTCGTTGTCGCAAAGCGACTGCGTGCTCTTGAAAAGGGGGCAATCCCGTTGTCGAATGGGATCTGTCGTCTTTAAACTCAGTTCAACGGTCGACTACAAAAAAGTAACAAAATACAGTGTCGGACGAAATTTAATTAACAATCGATGCACCAAGTTATGCGAGAAGATAAAGGCTCAGTGGCAGGTAGCATAAGAACTCGTTGCTAAAACGGGCCCTGAATAGCAGCTATAGGAGAACTGGGACGATGTGGTCAAGATGGGCAGTGTAAAAATGTTGTGGTAACGTTTAAATGTATTTCCCCTCTATCTCTCCAAATGATGCATGCCTTACTGTTTGACAAATATTGTGCTATCTACCTCCAAAATGTATAATCCAACGGGCGGCGAGCTCAAGGCCGCGTGAGCCTAACACAAGGGTAAGTGTACCACGGCCGTAAATTTCGTCCGACACTGTAGTCATGAGGAACTATTGAAACTGATTCAAACCAGTGTCTGAGAGGAAACAAGGGAGCCGAGCGGACGGTGGTTTTCCGTGTGAACCGAATTGGAGTGGATGTCGATGAGACACCGAAGTCGTCATGTTTTGAAGGTGTAGTCCTTTGTGGACTTGCCATTGTTGTACTACTACCTGTAGTAGTACTTCAGAACGTCAGATGCTGCAACACCGCTTGAGCGAGACTGTGTTTACTAACTACAAAAGTATAAACCTAAGTGTGTCATGTGGACAGCGGCACAAAACAAGACCAACACTGTCCTTCTCACAACCCTACAACAGCGAGCAAACTTCATGTGTGTCCAACGTGGAACAGCTGCAAATTGCTTGGAACACATGACGGTCGGTCGCCAAAGCTTTTAAGATTACAGTCTAGCATTTACTGTGCGCCGCATGGACGAGAAGGACGTTCCCAAGCCCAAGCGCACCAAGGTGGCGCCCGGCGGGTGTTCGGCGGCGGTCGTACTCACTTCGTCCGTGCTGCTGCCCGTCATCTCAAGCTTCTCGCAGCAATGCTTGGATCTTTGCCCCGATCTGTACAAGGTCTTTGATATGAGCGATATCGACAAAATCTGGGACGAATACATCGACTTCCACGACTACCGCGGCAGAGCCTACTTCGGGCAAGTCCTCGTGTCTCTTCACCGCCGCCACGTCGCCAACGGCTACCTTGCGCCGCTCGACTACATCTACGCTCGGCCCAATGAGGACGATGAAGACGGAGCTCTTCTTAGCGGCGACTACGACGATGATAGTCACAAGGATTTTGACAAAGTCGATGTCGATGCCCTCGTCGCCGAGGCTAAGGCATCAGTCGTCGATGCGCGGGCGCTTCTCCGTGCTGTGCAAGTCCGAGCTCGCATCGAAGAATTGGTGACTCGGCTTCGCACCGAATTTGAAGAGGCTGCTGGACTCGGTGGGGACGATGACAAAACCATCTCAGGGCTCAGACCGATCATGTTCAAGCATGCGTGCCTACAAGGAAAGAAGATGTGGGGACGTGAAGAGCTGGCGACCATATTCGGAGAAGCACGCGTCATATTTAATGAAGACGGTGCCGGTAGGAATCCTCGTACACGACTGGATATGAAATTCGATGTAGGCCTTCCACCGGGTCTGGCGGCACACTGGCTCAACACAGACGTGAGCACAGGCGAGTGCCGCGCCTGCGCCCTATCCAAGCTCCCAGCGGAGCAGTGGCTGCCCTCGGATAGCGACGATGACGAGTTCGACGCAAGCCGTAAGATCAACGACGGGAAAGAGGACATCTGCCGCACACATGGCCTCTGTCTTAAGATGGGCGACGAAGATCACCTAGAGGAAGTGCTTGGCCAACTGCACTGGAACAATGACATGCACCAGCGGATGTGCTCGGAGGTGGTCCTCCCGCTTCGGCAATTTATGGTCGCTGAGCTTCACGATGTGAAGCTCATTCAATTCGGCCAAATCGAAGGCGCCCCCCGCGTCGGGACGTCCCTGGCCGCGGGCCTCACCGACGAAGGCTACCTCGTCGGCGCGTACTTTATGTTCACTTGGTGGTAGTTGCTGGTCTTACTGCTGTCACGGCCATAAAAATGAAAAAGGTTGAACTGTCCAAGTGGAAAAATTGATTGTGTCACAGCCCAACATAACGAACTCGAAAAATGGACAGCTGCTCAAGTGGAGGAACACGTCCCTCTCGAGGCCTACTGAGGCCTTCGGAAGACCCTCTTCATTCGAAATAAGAGGAAGGCCATTCGAATCAATTCCTAAACTCGCTGCACACTGGGAAAGGAACTAGGGCGAAATATGTTGTGTAGTTACTGGAGGCTGCCGATCATGTTTTGAGGCACGACCCATTCATCGTACTGCTCGGAGGTGAGAAGCCCCAGATCGATGGCCGCGGCGCGCAGCGTCGTGCCTTCCTTGTGCGCCTTTTTGGCGATCTTGGCGGCATTTTCATACCCGATGTGCGTGTTGAGCGCCGTGACAAGCATGAGCGAGTTCTCGAGGTGCGCTTGGACGACGGGCCGGTTGGCACGGATGCCAACGACGCAGTGCTTGGTGAACGAGTCGCACGCGTCGCCAAGCAGCTTGGCACTCGTAAGGAAGTTGTAGATCATCATGGGCTTGAACACGTTGAGCTCGAAGTGGCCGTTCATGCCACCAACAGCAATAGCGGCATCGAGACCCACCACTTGCGCGCACACCATCGTGAGCGCTTCGCACTGCGTCGGGTTCACCTTGCCGGGCATGATGGACGAGCCGGGCTCGTTCTCAGGAATCATGATCTCGCCGATGCCACAGCGCGGTCCGGACGCAAGCAACCGCACGTCGTTGGCAATCTTCATCAGCGATACCGCGAGCTTCTTGAGCGCGCCGGAGCCGCCGACGATGGCGTCGTGCGCGGCGAGGGCTTCAAACTTGTTCGGTGCCGTTACGAACGGGTGCCCCGCGAGCTCGGCAATCTTGTCGGCCACAAGAGTCGCATAGCCTGCAGGCGTGTTGAGGCCGGTGCCGACAGCCGTGCCGCCCAACGCCAGCTCCGAGAGGTGATCGAGACTAGCCCGCACCGCGGCCATGCCATGGTCGAGCTGCGCCACGTAGCCAGAGAACTCCATGCCCATCGTGAGTGGTGTGGCGTCCATCCAGTGCGTGCGGCCGATCTTAATGACATCGGAAAACTCGGCGGCCTTGGCGGCAAGGGCGTCACGCAGGACTTGCACCGCTGGGAGCGTGTGCTCCACGAGAGCCGAGTACGCGGCGATGCTCATGGCCGTCGGAAACGTGTCGTTGGACGACTGCGATTTGTTGACGTCGTCGTTCGGGTGAATGACACGCGGGCCGGCGTCTGTGAGCGCACCGCCTGTGAGAACGTGCGCACGGTTGGCGATGACCTCGTTGACATTCATGTTGCTCTGTGTGCCCGAGCCGGTTTGCCACACCACGAGCGGGAACTCGGCATCGAGGTCGCCCGCAAGGATCTCGTCGCACACTGTGCTGATGAGTTCGAGCTTTTCGGCGGAGAGCACCCCGAGCTCATGATTTGCGCGAGCGGCGGCCTTCTTCAGGATGGCGAACGCGCGGATGATCTCGAGCGGCATGCGCTGGCCACCGATCGTAAAGTTTTCGAGCGATCGCTGCGTCTGCGCGCCCCAGTAGCGGTGCGCCTCGACGCGCACCTCGCCCATCGTGTCGTGTTCAATGCGGAATTCGGGCCCGTCGACCATCGTGCGAATTTCAAAATGGATGGGGTTCAAGATCGTCCTTCATGTCCCTCAAATCATGTATTTTTATCTTGCGGTTTGTATACCGACGTTGCTCCGACAAAGTACGACAGTTGACACATCCGACGTGCCAAGATGATGTCACCGTTTTATGCGGGGGCCAACGGTCGCTGCTCTTATCGCGGCAAGGACAAGTGCGGCATGGATACCCTACGCAGCCGCCACCCAACGACCGGCAATTGGGTGCGTCTCATTGCCCAACTCTGGTGCCCTCGCCCGTGCTGGCTCATGCATCCTGCGCAGAGTCGCCCTCGGCGCGTCGCTCCACTTTCTAGCAGCCGCATTGGCTCTGCAGGCGCTAGTGCTGGCCATGGGACACGCACAGGCAGGCCGTGTACAGAAGCGAAGCATGGTGCGTTGGCAATGACAAGCACCAACTGGGCGAGGCCCAGCGCAGGATGCTTGGGCAAGTGGCTGGGCCACGACAGAGGTGCCGAGAGCCAAGCAAATCCACATCTGCTGCCGCCATTTGTTACTGCGGCGTCGTGTCCGCGCTCGAGGACCACGCGCTTCTTCCTTTGCTCGTCGCGCTGCGATGGCTTTGGCGATCGAGATACAGTGGAATTTCCAGCGGTTTGGCATCGACTGCCCATCACAAGATTTTTTGGCGCGTTCTGATTGGCTCGTGTCCCGAGGGCTCCCACCGCAGGTATCCGGACGTCCGGATGACAAAGTTTCGGTGGCTCTGCATATTCGAGGATTTGGCGAGCGATGACCAAACCGTCGCCCCACGCGGACGTGCGCCTGCCCGAGCGGCTGAGCTTCCCGGACCAGGAGGTCGCGACGCTGGAGCTGTGGAAGGAGATTGATGCGTTCATGACGTCGCTGCGCCTGTCCAAGGACCGTAAGCCCTTTACGTTCTATGACGGGCCGCCGTTTGCCACGGGCCTGCCCCACCATGGTCATATTCTGGCAGGTACGATCAAGGACATTGTGACGCGCTTTGCGCATCAAACGGGTCATTATGTGGAGCGTCGCTTTGGTTGGGATTGCCATGGATTGCCCATTGAGTACGAAATCAACAAGAAACTCAACGTGCACACGAAGGAGGATGTGTTGGCCATGGGCATTGACAAGTACAACAACGAATGCCGTGGGATCGTGCAACGCTACACCAAGGAGTGGGAGTCGACCGTGACCCGCCTCGGTCGCTGGATTGACTGCAAGAACGACTACAAGACGATGGAGCCGTGGTACATGGAATCCGTCTGGAACGTGTTCCAGACCATGTTCAACAAGGACCTCGTCTACCGTGGCTTCAAGATCCTCCCGTACTCGACAGCTTGCAACACCTCGCTCTCCAACTTCGAGGCCAACTCGGACTATCGCGACACGCCCGACCCGAGCGTCGTCGTCAACTTTCCCCTCGTCTCGGACCCCAACACGTTCCTTCTAATCTGGACGACGACACCCTGGACGCTGCCGTCCAACTTGGCGGTGTGCGTCAACCCAGAACTTGACTACGTCAAGGTCAAGGACCTCAAGAGCGGCAAGCACTACATCGTCGCCGAGTCGCGCCTTGTCCAGGTCTACCCGAAGCTCGAGAAGAAGGGCTACGTTGCCGGCTCCGAGTTCGAGAAGCTCGAGAGCTTCAAGGGCGCTACCCTTGTCGGCGCGTCGTACGTGCCCCTCTTCGACACCTTCGCATCGTGGCCCAATGCCTTCCGCGTCGTCGCCGATGGCTACGTGTCGTCGGACAACGGTACCGGTCTTGTGCACCAGGCGCCGACGTACGGTGAGGAGGATTACCGCGTCTGCCTCGCCAACGGCATCGTGGACAAGGTGACGCTGCCCGATCCGCTCGACGACAACGGCAAGTTCACGAACCAGGTGCCGCTGGTGCAGGGCCTCCACGTCAAGGAAGCTGACGACGTGCTCCTCAAGGACCTCAAGGACCGCGGTCGCCTTGTGTCCAAGTCGACGTTCGTGCACTCGTACCCGTTCTGCTACCGCAGTGGCACGCCGCTTATCTATCGCGCCGTGCCCGGCTGGTTTATCAACGTGGAGAAGATCAAAGACAAGATCATCGCCAACAACCAAAAGACGTACTGGGTGCCGGCCTTTGTCAAGGAAAAGCGCTTCCACAACTGGCTTGTGGATGGCAAGGACTGGAACGTGTCGCGCAACCGCTTCTGGGGCACCCCGCTGCCGCTGTGGGTCTCGGACGACTTTGAAGAGGTGGTTTGCATCGGTTCGATCGAGGAGCTCAAGGCGCTTTCGGGCGTTGCCGACATCACGGACCTCCACCGCGAGTTCATCGACGAGATCACGATCCCGAGCAAGCGCGGCAAGGGCGTGCTGCGCCGCGTGCCCGAGGTGTTTGACTGCTGGTTCGAGTCGGGTTCGATGCCATACGCGCAGCAGCACTACCCGTTCGAAAACAAGGAGAAGTTCCTCAAGGGCTTCCCCGCTGACTTCATCGCCGAAGGCCTCGACCAGACGCGCGGCTGGTTCTACACGCTCATGGTCATCGGCACGGCACTCTTCGACCAGCCGCCCTTCAAGAACCTCATTGTAAACGGCCTCGTGCTCGCTGAGGACGGCCGCAAGATGTCCAAGTCGCTCAAGAACTACCCCGACCCCAACGACATCCTCGCCAAGTACGGCGCCGACGCCTTGCGCCTGTACTTGATCAACTCGCCCGTCGTGCGCGCCGAGCCCCTTCGTTTCCAGGAGGCCGGCGTCATGGGCATCATTCGCGATGTCTTCTTGCCCTGGTACAACGCCGCTCGCTTCTTCGTGCAGCAGGTGGCGCGTCTCGAGGAGGCGTCGGGCGCGACGTTCGTGCCCACGACCTTGGCCGGTGTTGCCCTCACCAACACGATGGACGCATGGATCGTAGCTGCGCTCCACAGTCTTGTGCAGTTCGTCAAGGCCGAGATGGCGGCCTACCGCCTGTACACCGTTGTGCCGCGCCTGATCGAGTTTGTGGACCAGCTCACCAAGTGGCACGTGCGCCTCAACCGCAACCGCCTCAAGGGATCGGAGGGCCACGACGCCGCGCACATTGCGCTCTCGGCGCTCTTCGAGGTGCTCTACACGCTCTGCAAGCTCATGGCGCCGTTCACGCCCTTCTTCACCGAGTACATGTACCAGTTCCTGAAGCTTTACCACCCTGTGGCCCACGCGCCCAAGGGCAAGGACGTGCCCGAGGACGCCGAGGGTCTCGCCAAGAGCGTGCACTATCTCATGATCCCCGACTTCGACCCGACGCGCCTCAACCCCGAGGCGGAGGCCCGCATGGCCAAGCTCCAAGCCGTCATCGAGATGGGCCGCGTTGTTCGCGAGCGCCGCAACATCTCGCTCAAGAACCCCGTCAAGAGCGTGATCGTCGTCACATCGGATGCTGAGGTGCGCACGGCGCTGCAGTCGGTGTCCTCGTACATCCACGACGAACTCAACATGCGCGACCTTGTGTTTGCCGCGGACGAGAAGGAGTGGTGCACGCTCAAGGTCGAGGTGAACAACAAGGCGGTGGGCAAGCGCCTTGGCAAGGCCCTCGGCGCCGTCAAAAAGCAGGTGGAAGCGCTCTCGCACGAGCAGGCGCTCGCGTATCAGCGGACGCAGAGCCTCACACTCGCCGACGGCGTTGTACTCTCGGGCGACGACCTCTTCATCAAGCGCGAGTTCAAGGGCGACAAGAGCATCTACGAAGCCGACGTCTCGGCGGACGGCAGCCTCATGGTCGTCATCGATGTTCGCGAGGACGACCTGCTCAAGGCGCAGGGCGTCGCGCGCGAGTTTGTGAACCGCGTGCAGAAGATGCGCAAGAAGGCGGGTCTCGTTGTCGCCGATAAGATCCACGTCTACTTCCAGGAGGTGGCCGGTGCGTCGCCGATCACTAAGGCTATCGAGCACTTTGCGCCGACGGTGGCGGCGACGCTTGGCACGACGCCGGCGCCGGTGGCACTCCAGCCCACCGAGGCCGTCGTGATTGTCGCCGAGGTTTGTGAGTTCGCCAACTCGTCGGTGCAGATCCTGGTGACGCGGCCGGCAGTGCTCTTCGCGGCCCCGGACGCCGCCAGCTCGGCGCAGGTGTACGTTGCGACGATGGACTACGCCAAGGCCCGCGACGCCCTTGTCGCCCACGGCAAACTCGATGTGGCGGTGCCGGCGCCCGCGACGCTGGCGCTCAACAAGGATGTCTTCCTCGATGCCAAGGACAAGGTCGCGCACACGCCAGCGCTGCGCGAATCCCTCGGCTGGATGCTCCAGCAATAAGGCCGTGAATGCATTCGTTTCGTATGTAAGTTGGTAAGATGATGTTAGCGCAGGTCCTGGAAGCGCTCGTTGTGGAAGTAGAGCGTCGTGTGGAAGCAGGCAAGGTCCTGGCCAAGCACGGCGCCAACAACGGTGCCCCTGCCGGGCTCTAGGAGCGAGCCGATGGCGGCGCCGACACTGGCGCCCGCGAGCGCAAGCAGCCAGCGATGGGCGTTCCGCGCCGTGGCGCGCGCGTACGTTGTGGGGCGGCGATGGTGCCAGAGGAGCACGAGCTGCTCCACGAGGAAGACGGCGAGCGTTGGGAGGAGCGAGGCGCGGGCCGTTGTGCGGAGCATGAGGCGCGCAACGACGACTTTGTCGTGGAACCGCGCGTACTTGCGCAGCGCAGAGGTGAAGAGGTTCTTCATCAGCTTGCCTACAAAGCGTTGGCCAATGGGTGCAGGAGGAGTGGGGTACCTGCAAGGTGGGGTGGGAGGGCCTCGACACACACTGCCTCGAGGAGCCGCGTCACAGTGACGTAGCCGAGCGCGCGACCAAATGACGCGCACCACGGTCTCAAGACGTAGCCCATCATTGAATCGGCGTCGTCGTCCTTCTCGGGGTCCCGGCTAAAGATGGCATCATACACGACGACGAGTCCCGCAGCCCATGCCGTTTGCTTGAGCGCATCAAGGCGCAGGTGGGCCATAAAAGCCTTTTGGTCGCGCAGGTAGTTCTTCCCCCGAAGCAGCAACGACACCTCCTTGGACGCGCTGGTGAAGGCGCGGGCCGCAGCCGCCGTCGGCTCTGCGAGGTCCAACTCGATGCGCGGCAGCATTTGCCGACGAGGAATTTTCACGTGTGAGGAACGCGGGAAATCAAATCACACCTCGCCCCGTGATTGGTGGAAATTCCGATCAGTTACGCCTGGGAGCGGCGATGGACCGGCCGCTGCACCACATCACGCGGGACGAGGTCCCGGCCGTGGACCTGGACGAGGCGCGCACGAGCCGGTCCTGGGAGTGGATCCTACTTGCTGCGGCGAAGGAACCGTCGCTACCGCTGCCACTGCTGGACACGGCCTTCGTGCGCCACGGTGAAGTCACGGCGTGGTACTTTGCCGGGAAGGACGGGTTTCTTCTGCGCAAGTCGAGCAAGCACCTGACGATAGCTTCGCTTGCTCAAGCGTTGATCAAGATCGCACTCGCTTACGAGCGCAACGCGGATTCAAACGCGGCCGTCCTCTGGCGCGATGGTGGTCCCGATTTCCAGGTTCATACCTTGTCACGTCTCGCCATCGACAAGCAACGTAGGTGGTAACGGCGCCAGATCTGCTCACGACGCTTGAGTTGGCGGCCAAGACGTCGCTGAGTGTGCACGCGTACGTCCACCCCAAGGGTCCCCTTCATCCCGACCGCTACGAGACCTACGAATACGAGCATACGTTCGCTCCGTGTTTCGTCAGGCCCGCTGACCTCGTCGTAGCATCAAGAAAAGCGGTAAATCGCAAGCCAAGTGCACGCGGTTCGCGCTCGGCACTCAGCGCATCGCCTGCATGGACACGCAGATCAACAAGGCGATGGGCCAGGTCGTGGCCAACCTCCTGGCGTGCGCAACCTCCACCGTCGCCGTCTTACGCCTGTGTAGCGCCGTCGAGAAGCACCGCAAATGTCGCGTCGTTCTGTGCACGCTGTACTTTATCGTGGACGACGGCGGATACCTGTACCTCGTACGAATGGGCGACTGCTTTACGACACCGCTGCCGGCGCCCAAGCCCAAGAAGTCGGTTGCACCGGCAGCCGCGGCCACTGCTGGGCCGTCGGCAACCACGCAACGCATGTTAGCGCGCGCCAAGCTCGAGGAGCTCAACGCCCCTGACGACGCCGTCGTGCAAGCGATTCTCCACCCACGCAAGCAAGGCCGGCTAGCAGCGCTGCCTCGCTCGGTGGTTTCGCCCCCCAACAACAACCATATCTCGACCGGGAAGCTGGTGTCGCGGCTGGAGCGGCGGCAGGTCTCGGCCGTAAACCTCGGCTCGAGTCAGAAGACGGGTTGCGCTGGCGACTTTTGCCATGTAGTCATCGACCCCGCTGCTGGCGCCCCGCGTGGGTCCACGCCAAGTCTGCTCGGGTTTCCACGGGGAAACAAAGGCCTCGCCGCGCGCGCCGACAAGTACGAGCGCAAGGCACAGACGTTCCTCGAGAGCTTGGCCGGCGATGGCGCAGCGCCCGTAGACGATAGCACCGACGTGTGGGCGGCGCTGGCGGCCCCCCGGCCAGCGGACACACCCCACCGCGTGCCGTTTAAGCTCATCGCGCAAACGCGGGCGGAGAAGACGCACGTGGAGCACTACGTCCGACGTTACATCAGCGGTGAGCCCGTCGAGTACATCGGCCAACTGTACGACGACGGCGGCGACGGTGAACCGCTCGGCGAGGCGTTTCCTGGCTACTACTACCAAGAGGTGGACGTGTGCGCGCACTGCTACGCGCTGTACACGCTCATCGAAGAGGCGCGGGTGCGAGCCAAGGCGCGCGTGGCCGCCAAAAGTCGGCGCAAGCGTGGCCGCCCGCCCGAGTCGCCGGTGTTAGTCCAGGACTGTGACGCGCCATGGGAAGCGGCGTGGCGGGAGGCCGTGGCCGTGGCCGATACAATCGCGCTTGTGGACATCGCCGAGCTCCGGAGCTTTGTGCACCCGCCGCCGGCCGTCGCCATGGTGGCGTCCGTGCTTCTCCTCTTACTCCTGCCCAAGCCGTACCTGCCCGACGCCGACGCCGACGTCCAGCGCCACTGGGCGCTGGTGAAGCGCGAGCTCGCGCACAGCGACAAACTCTTCGCCAAGCTGCGCTCGTGCCGCGTGAGCGAGCTCTCGCCGGCGCAAGTGGTCCAAGCCCGCGCGTGGACGGCCAACCCGCTCTACCGCGCCGAGGTTATTGAGCCAATCTGGAAGGGCGCAGCCAAACTGTGCACATGGTAGGCTCGCGGGCGCAGCCGCTTCTGACGTTGCTTCTAGGACGCTCGCAGTTCTGCGCGCGCACGCATTGTGGCAGCCGCCGGCACCGCAGCCAGCGCCAGAGCCTGAGGTGCCGCCGCCCAAGGCGTCGACGCTCAAGGCCGTGGTGCAGCACCGGCAGATGGCGAGACTCGCGGGGCAGCGAGTGGAGCCGGACGTCGACCCGAACGTGCAACACGAGTTCGTGTGCAGGGACGGCGAGACGACGCTCGTGTACCAGGTGCTTGGGCTTGGCGCTGTCGGAACCACAGTGGCGAACCTCGTGGTGTGGCCCGACTTCTTCGACACGCTCGAAGCCACGCGCGTCAGCCTCCGCTCCGTGCTCGCAGCGCAGCCGGCGTGTCAGGTGCTCGTCTTCAATCTGCCGGGCCAAGCGCACACGCGCTTCGCGCCCGACGGTGGCGCGCTCAACAACGTGTTTTTGACGCAGTGCGTTCATGAGCTGCTCGAAGCGCTCGACCGCACCGCCGTCTTCCCGACGTCAGTGCCGTTCCATCTCGTGGGTTTTGGCCACGGTGGCCACCTTGCGGCCTGCTACGCAATCCAGTACGCCAAAATGCACGCGCCAGCCCTGCAGAGCCTTGTGGTTGTGAACGGCTTCGCGTCCGTCGACGCACAGCTGGCGGGGGTCCTGCATGGCGCCGTGAACCTCTTCGCTTGCTTGCCCCACACGCGGCCGGACCTGCCAGTGTCGTACTTCGCCAAATTTCTGTTTTCAGAAGCGTATCTAAGCCGTGTGGATCCAAACCTGGCGTTGAGCATCTACACGGCGGTAACGAACGCCATTACGCTCGAGGGCCGTTTGCGCATATGCAAAGGCGCGCTGCACAACGTCGACCTCACGCCGCAGCTCAAAGAGATTGCCGTGCCCGTCGTCGTGGTGCAATCTGTCGAGAACACCCTTGTGGCACCCACCAACGTCGACCCGTTTCTCCAAGGTATGTGCCCCGCCCACGACCACATTGTACAGCGAGCGTAGGCCGCAGTTGTGCCCACGTTTGGTCGCATCAGCAGGGCAAGAAGGGTGATATGAACGCGCGCGCTAAGGCCCTGCTCACGCAGACGCTCGCGCTTCCTGAGAAGGCCGCCTTCGTCACGTGGCTGCGCGCCGGGCACGAGGTACGCCAGGAGAACAAGGCGTATATCTGCGACCTTCTCGAGCTGCTCGTGGCGATGCCTGCGGCAGCGCCACCTCCCCCCGTGACCACGTCGACACCCGTCCATGAGCCGCCATCACTTCCCTCCACCTCGAGCTTCGACGCGATACTTGAGGAGCACCGCGCGGCGATGGCACAGGAGAAAGCAAAGCGCAAGGGCGGCGTCGTGACCGTGTTGACACAGGGGGCGCCGGTGCCATTGGTGCCATCGGCTCCAACGATGCCATCGATGCCTTCGAAGCCATCGGCGCCACCTGCCGAGTCTCCCACCGCGCTCTTCTACGAGCAGGAGGCCGAGGCCGCTCGCCAGCGTCTTGAGGCGCAGATTCTCGCTGCTGAAGCCGGCGCACAGCGCAAGAAGGAGCTCGATCGCGCCGAGACCGAAGCCCGACTGGCAGCGTTGCGGCAGGAGCAAGACCGCCGACGGAAACAGTGGGAAGACGATGACAACGCGCGCCTGGCAGCTCTCGACGCAGAGCTGCAGGAGCGAGCGGGCTACCGCGCCGATGCGACGTCGACGCTCGCTACCACGCACTGGGCCGCCGACGTGGCCGTTGCGGCAGAGCTCGAAGCAACAGCCGTTTCAGTGCCGTCGACATCCATGCCGGAGGACCTCCTCGCGTGGGTGGAGACGCCGACGCCGACGCCGATCGTGGCGCTTCATGACGAGTTGGCGCGCGCCACTGAAGTGCCTGTGATCACGAGCCTCTTTGACGAACTTGAGGCTGAGGAAGAGAAGCGACGCAAGCTCGGTGTGCTCAAGGTCGAGGAGTACGCGCACGTGCAGCAGCAGGTACTAAGGCCAAGACACCACCGCCTCAGCGCCCGTAGATGGCTCTCGCGGAGGCTGAGCGTCAGAAGCAGCGCGAACGCGACCGGCTTGAAGCGCTGCTGCGGCTGCACGGCGACAAAGCGCTCTTGATCCAGACGTATGTCCGTCGGTTCCTCGCCCAGTGCCAGCTCGCTCGCTTGCGTGACGAGGTACCAGCTTGGTCCTGCGATCCCATTGAGCGACTGTTGGCTAGCACGAAGAGGCCCTTGAGCGCGCTGTTGCCGGCGGCCACATTGTGCGCGTGGCTCGCGGGGCCCTGTCTCGCCGACGGACCAAGGCGTTCAAGGCCCGGAAAATTGAGTACGAAGCATGCTTTGCAGCCACGTCGCTGCTTCAGCGCTGGTACCGCGGTGCGCGAACGCGCAAGCTGTACGCGGCCAAGCGCCGCCTCAAGTACGCCGGCGTACTGCAGCGCGTTTACCGAGGGCATCGCGGGCGCACCAAGGCGCGGGCGGTCCGCGACGCCCAAGCGCACGTTCGACATATGCACGCGATGGCCACCAAACTGCAGGCGACGTACAAGATGCACCGCGAGCAGACCAAGTTCTTCCGTGCACGTGTGCGGCTACTGGCCGCGACGGAGTTGCAGCGGGTGTTTCGAGGCCATTTGGCGCGCAAGAGGGTCGCCCGCATGCATGAGTGGGACCGCGCAGAGCCAGGGCCGGAGAAGCTATCGCTTGGGCTGCAGCGGATCGAGGCGTCCAAGGCCGAGTTCGAACGGCAGCAAAAAGAGATCGACGCGCTCCACAGGGCGCAAGAGTCAGCGGAGCGCAAGGTGTCGGAAATCCACGCAAGCCTCTCGGATGCGCAGAAGGAGCTCGCAGTGCTCGAGCGGGAGCTTCAAGAGATCGATCAGATCGAAACAGACCTGCACGAGCTCACGCACGAAGCGGAGATGCTCAAAGCGCGCGGCGGCGTCGAACACGCAACCCGCGCCGGCCTCGGCAACGGCATGGTGCTTAATGACCCGAGCTCGACCGGTGGCTTTGAGACCAAGGAAGAGGCCCGCGCGCGCATGGCCGAGGCGTACGCGCTTGAGATGGCGATCCACATTAAGCGCAACGAGCGCGAAAAGAAGAAAAAGGAGCTCGAGGCCGAGTTCACAAGTGTGTTTCACGACGTGCAGCTCAAGAAACAAGCGCTCAGCGACATGGAGGCCAAGCTCAGCGACATGGAGGCGACGCGGCTGCGCAAAGACCGCGAGTTTGCGCGCATGCAACGCAACTTGATGGAGCTACTCGAAGAGCAAAAGTACGAGCTTGACATGATCCGCGAAAAGGGCATTGAGCTCGAGACGGCGACAGCGACGTCGGCGGCGGCGGCGGCGGCCACGGCAATGAAAGCCAAGGAACACGAAAAGAAGTCGCAAGCCATCTTCGAGTCGACGGAGGAGCTCATGAAGTTCCAGTTCATGGTGAGGGCGATGGCCGGGGAGAACTGCTCATCCGCTGTAGTCCATGTCCTTGTCCTACTTCAGCTCGCTCAACATGCTCAAGAGCCTTCGCGACATCAACGCCGACACGACGGCTGCCGCCATCTCGAGCACGGCGGAGACGGCAGCGACAGCGGCGGCGGCTGCAGCGGCTGCAAACATTCCGACGATGCAGCGGCTGCAACTCGGCAGCTCCGAACTCATGGACGCGGCGTCCAAAAAGAAGAAGGCGGAGCTGGCGGAGCGGCAGAAGCGCGAGGACGAGGCCAAGGCCGCGCTGCTGCAGCCCTTCCCGAATGCCATGCGCGACTGGACGATCGACGATGTTCAGCGCTGGCTCGAGGTGCTCTCGCTCACGCAGTATAAGGCGGCGTTTCGCGAAGGCGCGGTCGACGGCGCGCTCTTGCTTGAGCTGCGGCCGGAAGATCTCTCAGACATCCTCGGGGTATCGCACAAGGCACATTTGCTCAAGATCCTTGTGTCCAGGAAGAAGTACCTGCCGCTGAGCCAGCACGAAAAGGGGCAGCTGGCGGCGGCTCTGCAGGAGGACAAGGCCGCGGCCACGCGCAAGGGCGTGCCGGACCTCGACACGGTGTTCAGCCAGGCGCGCAATGGTCGGCTCAAGCGCCTCGTGGAAAGCGTCGACGCCGGTTTCGACGTAAACGTCGAAGACGACAAGGGCAACACGCTACTAAGCATCGCGAGCCAGAACGTGAACCAGAAGATGGTCGAGTTTCTGGTGCTGCGAGGCGCCAACGTGAATCACAAGAACGCCCAGGGCAACACGGCGCTGCACTTTGCGATGGCGTACGACAAAGACGGCGTACTCGGCGAGTACCTCATCGGCCACGGCGCCGACGACACGATCGAGAATGTGTTCGGGCTGTCGCCGTACGACGGGCTCTCGGCTGACTAGGGTGGACATCGATCGAATAGAGTTCTTAGTTGATGACATGTCACAACAGCTACGGGGAGTAGCGGTAGGGGTGGCGTGGGGGACGCCTCAGTGGCACGAGAGCTCGAGAAACTCGTCGACAAGCTCGTCTTGAAGAAGCTAGGAAGAGGTAGGTGGGTGGCGAGGAGGAGGGTACCTGGGGGTAGAGGTTGAGAAGCGACGAGATGTACTGGTCGAGGTCGCGTTGGCGCTTCTCGACGAAGTCGCTCGAGAGCGACGATCCCAAGTACTTCTTACTCGGAAGCGATGGAAACGAACTGGCAAGGTGCGGGTACTTTTCCCGCAGCTACAGAGGGATGAGACCTCGGGCATCGTCGGCTCCCTGCGCACCAGGATATCGATGGCACAGAACTCGCGGTATCGACGGGCAGTGTTCCATGTCTATACGCGCAATGAGAGCAAGGGCTTGACTGCGAGGCCAACGCGGAGGCGTCCCGGGTCTTGTACGTTGCAGCGCAAGATGTACTCCTAAGCAACGATTGAAGCATGGTCTGGGTGCCTTCCGCACCGTGTAGAACTTGCCACTGTCCTGGTCCAGCGCCTCGTAGCTGCCGAAGACGTCGACCTTGATGCCCTCCACGGGCGCCACCGACGGCTCCGCCATCCTGGCGATTTGATTTTCTTACGTGTTTTATTTTGCTGTGAAAATTAAAAGCCACCATGTGTCAAATATCCGTGAGGAGCTCGTCGGTGTCGTGCTTGGTGACGGCAATGGAGCCAAACCGGGCCTCAAGTATCGCGAGAACGCGTGATAGAATGCCGGCAACCTGCCCCGCGGGTGTGTACGCATCGCCCTTGGACTCGGCAATCGTGACAACTCGGGGGCGATCTAATCAATGGCATCATGCAGCTGCAATCCTTCGGCACGAGCACCGCCCGCGGCGAGGTAGGCGTCAAAGGCCTGCAGCATTGCGTCGATTTCAGCCTCCGAGGTTTCATGCTCGGGCAGGTCGATGCAAGGCCCGGCCCATTGGATCTAGCGGCGATGAGGACGAGCAGCGCACAAGCAGTGTACCAAATCAAGGTCGTCCGGGGACGACGCAGCAAGGAGCTCACGAAATGCCTCGAGCTCCTGCTGAACAGCGCGTGGCGGCTTATTCTGGTACAGATCACTCAGCGGTGCCACCTACAGCATCGCGTCCAACACCAAGAGTTCATGTCCGATACATGCGCGGCAAACGCTGCCTTGTCGGTCCAGAGCTCGTCGCGGAATATCGTCGTCATGGTTCTGGTCCAGATGAGCCGCAAGCCCTCAGCGCCCAACGTACGACGCAAAGAGGCGGCGGTGGGCCAATGCTACCTCGTGTGGCACGGCGGCAGGCACACACTACGTCCGTGCTACCGCCTGCACCGTTGGCTCGCGCTGCACCTTGTAGAGCAGGCCGCAATAGACACTGCGCACGAGCGCGGCCGTTGTGGGTCCCTTTGCCGCGACTAAGTCTAGTTTACGGTCGGCTAAAGCCCGAGCCCCGGCCGGCACCTTGTAGGAACGGATTGTGCGTCGAAAAGTAGTCGAGGCAAATGTCTAGGACGAACGAGGAAGCGGTGGGCGTCGGTGCCGCAGGCAGCTCCGCGACCGTGAGTGATAACGGCCTAGTGGCCTGGCGTGAGGTCGCAGCGGCGCTCGACGACGCACTTGGCCTCGGACAGCGTCTCGGCCCGGGCGAAAAGGTCTTCGTCCACGAAGTAAGCTTCGTGGCTCGACACCGCTACTCTCCCTACGCTCTTGAGCCACGCATCGTTGCGTCAGACGCACCACAGGCGTCGGTGCCGACCAGGAACTCGTGGTCTCCTGTCGCCATCTGCGCCAATAGATAGCCCTTGAAGCTCCGGCGCACTCTACCTGCGTCGCCCACGGTGGCTTGACCCACACCAAGTGGCGCAAGTGGCCCGCATAAGCCAGCGGTAGGAGAAAGGATGCAATGCCGGCGTCAGAGGCGTCAAGAGCGTCGTAAAGCGCTTCGGGCGCGAAGATTGTCGCGGCAGGAATGCTGCGGGGGAATGCCAAGTCTGGGTGCGCGTCTAAGTGCACGATGGTCACGTTGGAGAAGGGGAGGAGCCGGCGTCGAATGGCCTAGTCACCCATCAGAGGCGGCCGCACGGGCAGCGCCTGCCAGGTGGATGTGCTCAAGCACGTGGTGGTGGTCGTCCACGACGTACACCGGGAGGAGGCCGCGGTCACGAACCATTTCGGTTGATTGTCAACATAAGGGGCGTGATTTTAGTCGCCCTGAACTAGGCAACACACATCCGGTAATCACACGCCTCTTAAAACCGTCGACACAGGCTAGCCGTGAGGTCGGCAGCGTGGGTAGCGGACAACGAGCCATTCCTCCCTCGCCAACTCTGCGACCATGGCGTCCCTTGGAGAGACAATGACACCGCTCTACTCTCTAGGCCTCGACCAACGCCCGGTATCCGCTGTGAGGCACAGAAATATAAAGCAGTGGTCATCGTTACGTTCGTCCTGCGAAGCGGCCCCAGCCGGGCGCGCTTTCGCAGAGCGCTTGCAGTAGCGCATGACGTTTCTCTGCGTCTTCGAGAAGCCGCGCGAGGTCGGGCACGAGGCGCGCAACGAAGTCGCCCTCGAAGGTCGCGATAAGATACGCGTAAAACTCGCGGGCCGAGAGCTGCTGGTTGCCAAACTTGCGGGCCTTGGACGTAAACACCTTGACCTGCGCCGCGTCGCCGTTGAAGACACCGTGGACAGCCTCAAGGATCGACCGGTGCAACTGCTGGGCCTCCTCGCCCACGACCGGCTGAATGTCTTGGATCACGAGTGTCGGAGCCCGTTTCCGGGGCAGGCCGGCCGCCACCGCGGGCTCAGCGACGGGTGCCGACGCCTCAAATAGCGGTAGCGCGCTCTCCCAGCCGCTGTGCGCCGTATCGTACGCCGCGAGCAGCGCCTGCCGCTTTGCCGTGTCGCTGAGCAGCTTGGCGCACGATGGTACGACGGTTAGCGCCACCTGCGGCCCGAAGGCCGCGAGGATGCCGTCACAGAACGCTTCGGCATCGATCTCGCCGTTGCCGTACTTGCGGCTGTGGCTCTTGAACATGTTGATGGCAGCGGCCGTCTCGACGTTGCGCTCGGTGCACGCGTGCATCAGTGTCGAGAGCACTTGGCCGTACAGTGTTTTGGCCTCCTCCGCCGAGATCTTCTCTTGCCGCTCCTTCTCTAGCTGGGCTACGCGCGCCCATCAGCACCGGCCGCACATCTCGCGTACCGAGCCGCGCGTCCTCCTTGGCCTTCTGAGCGCCGTCCCAAATGGCGCCGTACTCCTTGCTCTGGTTCTGGCGGTACGCTTTCTATCACAAGATCGCGTGAGCCGCCGCAACGGCCAAGGCGCAACCTTGAGCTCTGTACGGAAGTCGTCGAGGACACTGAAGAACTCCATGGCTCCAAACTTGCGCGGGTCCTCGCCAAAAGACGCCACGAGTTCCGAGAAGGCGCTCTCGAGCGCCTGGAAGTCGCGGCTCATCTCGTCCACGATCTCGGCAGCCTCCTTTACGAACGGAGCCATGATCTCGTAGAACTTGTCGGCAGGGTCCGTGCTGCTTTTGGACGCTGTCACCTAGTTGCAACTCAGACACGGCGGCCGCCGTGGGCGCCGACCTGGCCCTGCAGCATCGCCAGCTCCGACGTGCAGCCCGTGATGTCTGCCTTGACCTGGTCCAGCGACATGCGCTTGGCCTCAACAATGTGCGGCACTTCGCCTGCGAATGCAATCACGTCCGGCTGGGTCGCTTCGAGATGCTTGGCGAGAAAGTTCATCTACAAGGCTGTGGCTGCCTTGCTGACCAGCGCAAGCAACGTACAAGGGTTACTTTCGGGTCAATGCTGCGAATCGTGTGGAGTTTGCCGAGGGCTTCGAGCTTGAAGCCGTAGGCTCCCCCCCGAGCAGTGCCGCCGTTCATGTAGTTGCCAATGGCGAGGACCTGCATGCTGCATGAGTTCCAAGCGAAGGCGCCAGCACCACCGTTTCCAGAATCATGCGCAGGCGCGTCGAGTCGGCTACTTGGTCCGTCGCCGCCGTGAGCGTGTCAATCTGCGCTTGGATGTCGAGGACGCGGTGCTCGAACTGCATGTAAAACTTGAAGCACTTGATGCGCTGCGTGTACCGCGGGATCGTGAGCATTTCGAGGAAGAACTTTTCGACGGCGCCCAGCACTTCGACGGGCCCGTCATAGTTCTTGAGAATGTCTTGCTCCTCGAGCGTCGGCGCCAGCGTGATGAGCGAGGTTACGTGATCGTTCGTGAGCACCGTCGTGTCGAGCGCCAGCAGCGCCGCCTTGACCTCGGCGGGCGACAGCTTGTACCGCGCGATGGCAATGCCCACGTTCTGTTGCGTCTTGGCGTCGAGCAGCAGCACGTTGGTCGATTCCTTCTTCTTTTTCAACGCGTCTTCGTCCTTTTTGTTTTCTACATCGTACGCTTAGTCTCTCTCCGCCGTCGTGGCCGCTCGTACCCGCCGCCGGCGCCTTGCGGAAGAAAAGCTCCATGTCGAACGCATCGAGCTGCACATGGTCGTCCGAGAGTGAGTTCCAAATCGTGCTCTTGACCACGTTGACGGGGATGCGCGTCCAAAAGAGCGACCGCATCTCCGTACCGGGCTTTTTGCTCTCTTTCTTGGGCAGCGCAGGTGGCTCCTCTACGACTGTGTCAGCCACAGCGGCGCCAACGCAGCGACACACCTGGTTTCTTGGTGCTCGCTTTGCGCGCTAGCATGTTCTGCAGATCGCCAAGCTTTGGCGGTCCAGCTGTTGGAACTTGGTGCGCTACCGGCGCGGACGTCGTGGCGCCGTTAAGCAGCGCCGGGTCTACTCCGCTCGCCTGCATCTTGAGCTGAACCTGCTCGAGTGGCATGCCCATCTTGAGCAACTTTAAATACTTGCCGACGACCGGGTCGTCGGCGGTAGGCCCGGCTGGGGCAGCGGCTATCGTTGGCGGTGACTCTCGAGCTACTAGTGCGCAGGTACCTGGGGCAGCAGTGCCCTTGCCGTCAGCCAGCACGGCGTCTGGCGTTTCGAGGAGGTCCGGGTTGAGCCCCTCGGCGCCCATCTTGAGCTTGATCTGCTCAGCGGGCATGCCCATCTTGAGCAGCTTGAAGAACTTGGCGTAGCGCTCGTCGTCCTTGACGGTCACGCCACCAGCAGCGGCGGGCGCTGGAGGACCGCCGACAATCGCGTCCGGCGTGTCGAGGAGGGCGGGGTCGACACCTGCCTGCTGCATCTTCATCTTGACCTGTTCGGGCGGCAAACCCATCGAGAGCAGTTTGAAGTACTTGGCGTAGTCGGGGTGCTCTTTGACGGCTACACCAGTGGCCGGTGACACGGCTTGCGGAACGAGGGCTGCCGCGGGAGGCGTGGTTGCGGCTTCTTGGAGCTGCTGCTGCAGCGAGGCGATGGTCTGAGCTTGGGCTTCGACCTGTGCGACCGCCTTAGCTTCGGTGCGCTGCAGCTTGCGTTGCAGTTTCTCCAGCATCTCGCGCAACTGTTGGTTTTCCGCCTGCAGCACGTCGGCGACGGGCACAGCTCCTTCGGGTGACTCTGGCTCGGCCTCGGCTGGCGCAGGCTCAGGCAGCGGGGCATCGACGCTCTCGGAGACGGACTCGGCCCCCGAGGCCGTCGGTGACACAGAGAGCACCTGTGGGGCTACGACAGGCGACGGCTCGGACGGCGGAGCGGCAAAGATGCCACGCAGCTCTTCAGCGCTGCTTTCTCGCGATGGGCGGGTCGTGGGGTTCTGGCCTGCGCCGCAGTCGATGCAGAATTTGACGTGAGGCGGGAGTTCATAGCCGCATTCGATGCAGAACTTCATGCTCTTGATGCTGGCCATTGACTCAAGGCGCGGGATCGGGATGGCTTGCGATTGACGGCGGAGGAGGGTGCCGCGCGCGCCGCTCGTGGCGGCCTCGAGCATTGGGTTGGAAGCGAGGCAAGGCAGACAGAACCATTGGGGCCGTGTCATGGACGCGTTGCTGCGGTCCACGGCCTTGCGCGAACACTCCTTGCAGATCGCTACGTGGCAGCCGCGGCAGTGGTGTCGCCGGCGCATGAGATTGAACGATTTTTCGCACCCGTTGCATGTCGGCTCGCGGCCAAATTCGAGGGTAGTAAGACTTTCGAGGCCACGGCTGTGCTTGCGCCACCGGCACGTATCGAGCGGTGCCTCGCCTCGTGTCCGTACGCCAATGTGCTTAAAGCTCTTTCCGTAGCTCCACTCGCCGATCGTCCAGCCCTCAGCAACAAAGCGGTACCCCGTGGGCGGCCGCGCCGTTTCAAGCGACACAATGGCTTTGCCGAGCGCGCCCTTGCCGTCCACGGCCTCGGAGAAGTTGGTTCCCTCGCCGGCGAGTAGCTCGGAGCTCCATCCGTGCACGTTGCGGCGCTGTTTCTCGTAGACCTCGTACAGCACCGTCGTCATCGAAGAAGATGTGACTCCGGATCCAACTCCGGAGGCCATTTTTTTAATCTCTCGGAATGATTATGCGCTTTTATTACCAAATGCGCGTCACTGATTGGTCAAAATCTCCCATTTCAACCAAATTACTAGTCGACTAAATTTTCGACTACCGCTGCGATGACCACGGCGGACGTCTTCGGGCGACGACTTCCGCCGCAAGCCGCCACTGACGTGTGATCGCGATCAAGTACCGCGAGCGCCAACTCCTCGCCGACATCTACCGCTGGTCTCGGGAGGATGCGCCGTCGGCTGTGCACCACAGGCAGCAAAGGGGCGCATTACATCGCCGGGAGCAACGACGCCAACCTTCCCACCCGAGCCTCTACTCCTGGCGTTGGAGCACGACAGCACACTCCTAGCGAAATCGAGCACTTGAATACGCTCGCCGCGCAGCTGGGACGAAGAGCGAGGGGCAACTTCAATTGTCTCACACAGTTAAGAACTCCCGGTTGGCCTCGTTGGCTTCGGCGGCGCCCGAACCAGTCGTGGCGCGCTGGACTCTTGAGGTGTCTCCTGCGACCGCTGCCGTCGGCCACACAGCCGAGGCGCTGCACGCTGGCGGCACCGCGTTGCAGTTGAAGATGGTTCACAGGACACACACTATTTTCGTTGGGGCCAGGTGAAAAACCAGGTGTGTAGCGTGTCCATTGTTGGGACAAATCGGTCCTAGTCGAAATCTTAGTCGACTTGACCGTCGTCGACTTCGCTGAAAAGAGATGGTTCGAGTCGCCAATCCGGCCGTCGAGAAGACGCGACGTCATGGATGGCCTGCTGTCACATGAAGGATGTATGGGTGGTGCGCGCTGCCTGCAGCGCCAGCCTGCCCGAACGGGAGTGCCAGGGGCGCAGAGGGCGTGGCTTGTGCCTCCTGTGGACGTCTCGGGAGACACAGGCGCCGTGTGACAGCAACCCTTCGCCGCAGAACAAGCGCGGGAGCGTGCGTCGTCCAACTGTTTGCTTCAACGAAAGAGTATCGGCTGCATTTCTATTCGTGTCCAGAGCCCCGGCGAAGGGCGGGTACCGCGGCGTCCGAAGATCTGAACTACAAATGCCGCTCCAACGATCTGAGCTGTGAGGAAAGCAGGCGACGGACTGCAAGCATGTACTGCGCATTGTATTCAGTCACACCTATGGCTTTGCAAGGCCCGTTGGTGTTGATAGGTGGGCGATCGTATTCAACGCATGCACTGTTCGGACTTAAAAAAAGTTGGTTATGGTCTGGTACGAGCGGTCGCACCACGCCCGAAGCAGGATGGCAGAGACGCTGCAGGGTTGGGACGCTCCAGTCGTCGCTCCACACGACGCCGCCCACTCGGCCTGGACCTGCGCGTTCGTCGGCTGCCAGTCGCAAGTCGCGCTTTGCGAGAATGCCAGCGACGGTGGCGCCGGCAACTCGAGCTGCCAGGTGTCCCCGAGAAAACCAGTGTGGTCTTGCCTACGCCAGCTCTGACTGGCAGACCCCTATCACAAGCCTACCCGCCGAACAGCACGAGGGAAAAGTCGGTAGCGCCGGGAGCCAGGCCGGCGGCTGCTGTGAAGTAGCGATGGCTGGGAGCAGGCCCCAGGACAGTTACGGGCGCCAAGGGCTCTTTGGGCTCGCTCACGCGCAGCTGCCGAACGCTGAGGCTGGCGCTTTCGTTGAAGGTCTCTGCCGCAACGCCAGCCGAGAACACGAGCGCTTGGTACGGCGAAAGGTAGAGCAGCCCCCCTGCGAGCTGGTAGTACCGCTGCAATCCCACGGGCGTCAGTGGCACCCATGCGTTGCCTACGCTAGCGTCAATTCACGTACGACTACAAGGTGGTGACTGGCGCTGCCTGGGACGTAGTCGAGCCGATAGAGATCACTCAGGTCTAGTGCGGCTTTGCCCCCAAAGACGAACATGCTTTGGCCGGCCACGACGGCCGAGTGTTGGTAGCGAGCGGGCGGCGGTGTGCCGCGGATGCCGCTCGACACATTGAGCCACTGGTAGCTTGGCACGCATGGCGTCTAGGTGCCAGTAGTGGAGACGCCACTACCGGGGTATTCCCACCAATGTCCACGACATGTTCCAGCTGAGCAACACGCCGGCCTGGCCGTCGCGCACGCGGTCGTGGATCTAGTCGTAGGTGACGACCTCGGCGCCTGCAGCCGACACCTGCAGCGTCCAGACGCCGCCTGCGGGGAGGTGCAAGAACTTGGAAAACGACTGCAGAGGCGGTGTCGCCGAGTTAAACACGAGGGTCGTCGTGCCAGGGGTGCAAACGGTGGCGTTGGCGACGGCAAAAAGCTCGATGCGATGGCCACTAGGCGAGACCGTCACGGAGCGGCAGAGCACAGGTGTGTACCGCGTCTTGGGGTCTGGCGGCGTCACACGAGCGTTGCCTACGGTCGCCTGCTCGTACGTGTCGGTGGACCACGTGGCTTCAGCAGTCACAGCGACCCCTGTGACAGTGTCCTGCTGCAGCGGCGAGAAGGTGTCGGGGCCGGGACCGTAGAGCCCGATCTCGAGCGTTGATGGGCACGCGTGCTGCAGCACGAGGGTCACCGCCATGGCAGCCAGGCAGGACGCTGTGTTATCGGCGCCCGCGATAGCCGTTGTCCAGAGGTCCATGCCGTCGGCAATCGGCAGGTTCTGGCCCGTGGACACATTGGACGTGATGATGCTTTGGACGCTCGCGCCTGTAAGTTGCCACAGGTCTACACAGGCACATCAGCGCAGCCTCTATGCGAGGCGTACCATTGAAGATTGTGGCAGAGCCGTCAGGCTGCAGCTGGCGACCACCGAAGACCACCATGGCGCCGTCCAAGACGACGGCCGAGTGTTTCTCCCGTGGGCTCGGGCCGTAGGGCACGAGAAGTTGCAGCCTGCAGTGCATGGCCCGCTGTCCGCATCGCCTCGACGTACCACGTCTGCGTGCGCGCGTGGTAGCGCCAGAGCTCGTTGTTTTCTTGCAACACAGTGGCACAGATACCAGTATTGCCCCGCTGGCAGGCGTAGCCCGGGCCGAACCTAGCGCGGGTGAGAGGGTGATGCGGGTGCGACGTCGACAAACGCACCCGCCAAAGAGGTAGACGTAGTCGTCGATGGCCGCGAGTGAATGGCCGCGACGCGCCGATGGGCTGCTCTGGCTCCCGGCCGTGGGCGCATCGACGCGGCGCACACCGCCGCCAACGTTGCCCTGGAGGAGCTGTTGCGGTGGCACCATACGCCACAAATTCTCAGGTGCGGCCGCCGTGGTCGCCGGCACGGGGCCAACGTAGCTTCCGTGGTTGTGTGGGGTCAAGGCCTTTACACGCACGACGTAATCCGTGGCCGGCGAGAGGGCGTCGATGGTAAAGTACAGTGATGTAGTGCGGCCAACCTGAAAAATGCATCGCACGTCCGTCGTAGCGCCTGTGGGGTACCTCGTTAAAGTCGGTATTGAAGATACCCGGCGCCATCTCGACAACGTAACCCATGACAGTGTCGACGGTGCCTACAAATGGCTGTAGGCGCAAAGTCAACAAGGGAAGTACTTGGCAGCGGTGGTTGCCAGCGCAAGAGAAGCGACATCGGCGACGGAGTGACGGTGAGGTCTTGCGGCGAAAGAAGCGTCTCCAAGCGGGCCAAGTAGGGAAACTCGTAGGCCTACACCTTCCCTAAGTGTCCAAAAAACTCCGACGAATTACCGCAGCGCAGTTGACCATGGAGGCCCCGCCACCTCCGCCCGCGCCAGCAAGTCCACCGCCACCCCCGCCACCGCCGAAGAACCCGGCGCCTCCGCCCCCGCCACCGTTCATGCCATCACCGCCTTGTCCGCCATGCAGCAAGTACCCATTGGACGCGGCTACGAGACGGTTGCGCCACAGCAACAAGGCGGGGGTACCTGACGAAGGTACGAACGCATACGAGCTTTGCTGTCCTGGGAGACCTCCGGCACTGTGGGAGCCGCCGCTGCCACCGAGAGCTAGTTCGGAGTAGTCGGCGTGCGGCGAAGTACCAAAGTTGATATTCTACAGAGCGCTGGTTGTCCCGAGCGCCGCGCCGACACCAACCTGGTCGTGCGCTGGTCTCCCGGTAAAGTCCCGGGTATCGCCAAACACGAAACGCGAATGAAACTCGTCGCGGGCGCAAGTTGCCATCGGCAACTGCAACGTTGCAGCCGTCGCAGCAAGGCCTGGCGCTCCCACGGTCCCGCCGGCCGCCCCACCATTGGCACAGCAGTAGTCGGAGGAGGCGCCGCCACCGCCACCGGCTGCCACGAGCAGCAGGACATTATCTATGTGAAAGCAGATTCAGCGGCAAGGCCAAGCGACGATATGTACCCCGAGAGAGCCGAACAAGACTTGCACCGCCACCGCCGCCACCGGCGAAGGCTCCACGGCCACCGACGCCACCGCCACTGGCGCCACCGGCACCTTGGTTGACGTAGCCCTTCCCCCCACCGCCTAGTTGAATGGACAAGATGTCGCCAACGACGACTTGGAAGGGGGCTCGGGCAAATCCGCCGCCACCACCTGTCGTGCACGACGGGCAGTTCAGGGTTTTGCCGCTGCCACCGCCGCCGCCCCAGGCGTAGATGTCGATGTACGCAACACCCGACGGTGGGACGCGGTACGTCTACGCAACGTCGCGCATGAGAGGAGGTGATGGAAGCTACACGTACGTGTGAGGATCCGGCTACGAAGTCAAACACTAGTTCTTGGAGACGCTCGCCGGCGCCAGTGTACAGATGGAAAAGTACGAGCCCAGGCTAAAGCGCATTCGTGCGACGCCTAAAAGAGCCGTTGCGCACCTGGCCGTCGCCGCCGTTGGTCCCACCGTTGCCCACGCCTCCCATGTACGCCACGTCGTTGGCGTTGGCCACCACGGCCGCCGATGCGCCGAGCAGTACGCAATGGGAGTTAGCTTTTCCACGCGAGGGCGGTGGTGCAAGCGGCGCCTCGCGCCGCTTGGTGCTTCGCACGATACGCGACAGTGCGGGCTCGCTGCTGCCCACGGCGTTGACCGCGGTCACTTGTGCGAGGTACCGCGTGTAAGGTAGGATGCCGCTCAAGGCAGCCGTCGTGGCCGTCGTTGCCTATGTGCGATTTGGTTGAAATAGGCTGCATTGGGAAACACACAGCCAGAGTTGTCCATGAGCCGCTGTCGATGGGTTTATAGGCAACGACATAGCCGAGAATAGAGTCTCCGCCGTCGTCGCTACGGTGAGATCACTTTCAGCACAGTACGCATGGTTGCGTACGCCGGAGCCGCAAACGAGAGTCTAAGCACGTCTGGTTCATCCGCGTTCACCTGCAGCTCGACGGCCAAGGGCGGCGACGGTCGCACTGCGAGGGTGGTCGCGCTGAGTGCTGGCCCAAAAGGTCCGGCACCAATGGCGTTAACCGCTTGCATACGAAATCTGACCTTGACCATCAACGCTGGCGTTATCCGAGAGAATGCTTACACGCAGGCAGTGTGCGGAGGGAGGTTCGTGACGACGGTGGTTGTCGACGTCACCGCTACTGTGGCTGTGGACCAGACGGGGCGCGAGGCACACTTAGTTCCGACGCGGTAGCTTCGGACTGGCAGCCACGGCGGTGCCTCGAGCGAGTCCCACGCCAACGTCACTCGGTCTGCGCCGGCGTGCACGAGACGAAGCTGCTCGACGGCTCGCGGAATGCCTAGCGTAATCACGTGAGTGCTCAGCCGGAAGCATGGAACAGCACTCAGTGCGCACGTTGTAAATGGGTCGGAGATGGCACTCCAGGGGCCCCAGCCGTACTATGCACGACACCGTTCGTGAGGATGGGGGCGACGGCCAACGATACCAATGCATTGGAGGCACGGACGCGGGTAACGTACGATGTGGCGTTGGTCACCGGGCTCACGATGTAGCCGCATGTGCCGTCGCACATGAGCCCTTCGGGGCGGTTGAGGAGCACGGTCACGGTGCCGTGGTCAAGGCTTGATGTGAGCACGCTTAAGAGGGGCCGTGGGTGGTGCTCGTGAAATGTTACGTGCCACTGGTACCCGCCGTTAGCGTCGGGTCCGTCGCGCGTCACGCGCGCATCGGGAAGGCCTTGTATGGCCAAGAGGGCGTGCTGCATCTCATCTGCCGTCGCTTGGTACGAGATGAGCGGTGTCGTCGCGAGGCCTTTCGTGGGTGACGGCAAGCAGAGGCAAGCGGGTGCGCACCGGTTTCAACATCAATGTCGATCACACTGTCATAGGCACTCGAGAGGCGAAAGTACCCCGCGGTGATCGCAGCGCTGGGGCTTGTGCACGTGGTTACGATGGTTTGGATTTGGAATGCAGGGTTGGCCGAGACATCACCGGTAATCGTGTTGGAGCTCGTATGCCAAAGCGACGACGTATCTTCACGATATTGCAACTCGTAAGCAGTGACAGGGCCTCCTTCAGAGCTACCGCCATCAGTGGTCTCCTTCTTGGCAGAAACGGACCGTACCTGGCCGCCGCCCACGCCACGTGAAGGGCTACTGTGGGCAAAGTGCACACATAGGACTGAACAGTTGGTGCTGCCGGTATAATGGGCTCCCCCACTTCTGCTGCCATCGTTCTCCACGTTGCCAGAGCCATAACAAACAGCCAGGACGCCCGCGCGGGCAGCGGCCACCGACCGTGAAACATCGCGTATCTATTCGTTCTCACAGGGGGAAAGTGCAAAATCATTTATGGGAGGTTTTGTTTACCTACCATGTCATTTTCGTTATTCTCGCTGGTCTGAGTTGATGTCGTGTAATCCGGGTGATCTTGAGGTAAATACGCCGCGGTGCGTGTCGCGTGGCAACGTGGAAGCCCATCCGTGAGCCTTTTGCGCTCGATCGCCGAGCTTGGCCTTGGACACGGGCTGTTCGGTACACGTGAGGAATGGGCAGGCTCGAGACGACTCCGACTTGAACCTGTGCTTCCTTCATGGACGTCCTTGCTGATTCTTGGACGCCCGCTGCGGGCAGAATCAGGGCGCGTGGACTTGCGAGATTCAAACGTAGTGCAATTGGCTTCGTGTCGGTAGCGTGAGCAACGACGTCACAAGTGCGCAACTGTTGCAGCACCGGCCAATCTTCAGATGGGTCAAGCAAATGGTGGCAGGGCTGGAGAGTTGAATCCCACAGAAATCCCGCAGAACTCCAACGACTATTTGTTGACCACCTCTGTGACCAGTTTCATTGTGAGAATTCGATATAGTGCCATTATGCATTGAAGGGCGTGGCAAGGCAATACACCGTTAAGATGGCACCTAGAGCCAATGTAACAGAACTGCTGACAAGCGTCAGTGTCGAGCAAATGACGAAATTCTCGAGCATGAGAGCGCTTGTTGCACTTTTTGCATCACATTGATCACGGCCTTATGCATTTTTCACGCATGTGTTTTACTGGGCTCGGGGTCGACGACATCCCACGTTTGAGATTCCAGTCCACACGGTCATCGAATCTCGAGATTCAAAAGATCTCGACATTGCCGTACGATCGCCATAGGCGTGGGACGACTGTCTCGTGCCTGAGATCAACCTACACTTGAGCTACTCGGGCGGGACATACATGAATACGATTGCAGGCCGATGAGCAAAACTAACGAAATCATCGACGCCGGCCAGACATGCAATGGTGGCAATGGTGCCTTGGCCAACGAAGTTGCCGTCTTTTCTCAATGAGATTCCTTTGCGTCGGCCAGCGAATCTGGACAAACTCTCTCAAGAATCTGTCTGTTCGTTGCCGCCGTCGAGAAAGCCAAAGTACTTAGATAGCAACACCCGGAGGTCCTCAAGAAGTTCCAGCACCCCAATTTCATTTTTCAATTCCCGACCATGTCGACACCTACTGAGCCCGTTCAGAACCGGCGCGAAGTCTTCGCTAACCTCGACCAGGCCAAGTTTTCCAAAGCGCACGTCCGAGCAATGCTCGTGGCCGGCTCGGGCTTCCTTGTTGACTCGTACGACAACTTTGTAATCGGTCTCATCGTGCCCATGATTGCTTGGGAATACTACAACAAGAGCAAGCTCCCATCCACGGCAGCTGATGGTTGGGTTAAAGGTGCATCGTCTTGGGGTAACGCTGTCGGTCAGCTTTCGTTCGCTGTTCTGGGCGACATCCTTGGCCGCAAGAAGGTGTACGGCATCGAGCTTATGATCCTCATCGGCGGCGCGCTTCTGTGCGCGCTCGCAGTGTGGCCTGTCAACGGTAACCCGGACAACGTTCTCATCATGCTTGCTGTGTGGCGCTTTATCCTCGGTATTGGTGTCGGTGGCGACTACCCTGTCTCGGCTGTCATCACGAGCGAGTTTGCGTCGAGCAGTCGCCGCGGCCAGTTCATCGCGACGGTGTTTGCGATGCAGGGCTTCGGTATCATTATGGGTGCTATTATGGCCGTCATCGTGCTTGCGGCCTTCAAGAATCCCATCATTGATGATGGCGCGGTGAACATTGGCTACTGCTGGCGCATCCTTGCGGGCTTTGGTGCGATCCCGGCCTTGGCTGCGGTGTACTGGCGCCTCCGCATTCCCGAGACGCCGCGCTTCACGGTGGACGTCCTCGGTGACGCCGAGCAAGGTGTGCGCAACGCCAATCAGTTTTTGGACGGCACTAAGCACGACGACAACGGCACGGTGCCCAAGCCCAACACATCCAAGACGTTCCGTGAAGCCTTTACGTCTTATTTCTGCAAGTGGAAGAACGCCAAGGTGCTCATCGGTTGTGCGGCCTGCTGGTTCTTCCTCGACATTGGCTACTACGGCACGTCGCTCAACACGCCCGTCGTGCTCGAGGCCATTGGCTACGGTGCGCCAAAGACTCACGGCAACCAAAAAATTCACGATGACTTGTGGAACCGTGCTGTCGGTACTACTCTTATCAACCTTGCGGGCACGGTACCCGGCTACTGGTTCACGGTGTTCTTTGTGGAGAAGTGGGGCCGCAAGCCCATCCAGTACATGGGCTTCACCATGCTCACGCTGCTCTTCCTCTTCATGGCCATCTTCCTCGACGACCTCAAGACGGACCACACGACGGTCTTTGTTGTCATGTACTCGTTTGCGCAGTTCTTTTTCAACTTTGGTCCCAACACGACGACGTTCATCATCCCGGCCGAGGTGTTCCCGACGGCGGTGCGCTCGACGGGTCACGGTATTTCGGCTGCCTCGGGTAAGGCTGGTGCTATCCTCGCCGCGCAGTGCTTCGCTGTCGTTGCCAAGACCTGGGGCTTCGACACTGTGCTTTATATCTTCTCTGCATCCTGCTTTGCGGGTCTCCTCTTCTCGTTCTGGGTGCCCGAGACCAAGGGCCTCACACTCGAGCAGCTCTCCGGCGAAGATGCGGACTACAACGAGACCAAGACCCCGGTTCCCAAGTAAGCCTTGTAGACGCATCACCACTGCACCTGTACTTGCATATCGTCGTATCTAACTTTTTCAAAGCACATTTTGAATTAGTTTACAGTTGGTCATCAGTCCTGTTCGCCAGAGCAAAGCTTCTAAAGAACGAACCCGAAAGCGTCGTCTTAATAGAAGTTGAGCACACACCAACATATACCTTCCATCTTACAGTCCTTAATTTCCTCCTTGTAAGAGAAGGCATAAGTTTGGGCATTGCAAACCGCTTCATGATGTAGCAGTCTCCAACGCTTGCGGTCAATGCCGTCGATTACCCCCATTCGCATATCCTTGCGAGCAATTATTTGCCAACAGCTACCTGTGCGTATTACAAATGCCAATAACACCGATACCAGATCAGGCGACGTCACATTACCGAACGCGCTGCCACGACGCTTCCTTTTTACCACCGAACCGAAAACAAGTCACCCATCACTGTTGCTGGAAGCCATTCAACTTTCTGACCACAGCACTCGAGTAAAATCGTCAAAATGTCGTAATGCATGGAAAGGGCCAAATTTGAAAATCTGGTATGAATATTTCCTAATTTACTACACAAATTTAGTCTAGCTGCAGTAATGTCAAAGTACTCTAACGTTACATAATTTGCTCGAGAAGAGGTATTTTAGGTAGCTTTAAGAGCATCTCCAAATCGGCCCACTATAGCAATAGCTATTTTAGATAAAACGGGTTTCCGCTATAGTATAGCTTTGGAAATGCTCTAAATGTCTTGTGGATGTCGTCGACCTTAAAGTTGATAACCCGATATGTTGGCCTTGTCGTACTTCTGATACGCCTAGTATCCGGATAGAGGTCACGTCGACTTCTCATGGATGGTGCTAATAATCGATGGCTGCCTGAGAGCGACCAAGCGATCTCTTCGCGGTTACGTCGCCTCGTGACTATAGATGCGTTCAATGGAAAACAAAGCAATTAAACATGTCATTAAACGTTTAATGCATTGGCGTCGGATTGCAAGTCCATTTCGACCTGCCGTGATCAAGATCTTATTGCATTGAGTACAGCGGATCGCCTCACCACCAGCAACCTTCTAGGCCTACCCGAACTCGCTGAGCACTCCCGGCATTTTTGCTAATGCAAATACCTTAGGCGTGATTGCGAACAACTGCCTATTGCTTAAACGCTGTGCGAATCTCATACGAAAACAATATGACAGGAAAATACTGTTCCTATAATGCCCGACAACCTGTGCTCCAGTGTCAAAGACCGTTGGCGTGGTTCTGTGGCGGTGCTCAACGATGCCAACACGTGCGCACATGGGAGCTAGCGAGAACACGGCGGTACTCCAGCGTTTGGTTGGACCTTGTCATGGTGCTGCCCCGCTGGCATCTGTAACCGCTACATGACGTGGCAGGCTCTCGAGTCCGTGGGCAAAGTCGTGGCGGGCCGACTTTTGTTGCTATGAACTTGCGTTCAGTTTCTTGTTTCCAGTTACGAGTTTCACTGCCGTTCCTGATTGCACAATGACCAGTTTTTATTCACTTCCTAGTTATGACTTGCACATGCCAGTTGTGCCAACGCTTCCCACAGCGAATAGAGTGCATTCAGGTGCGCCTACACACCACATCCATCCCAAAGTGCA
>JNBR01000438.1:0-22162 GCA_002081595.1 Achlya hypogyna
TGGCGTCGACGGGCACGTCTGTTGTATTTTGATCGCTACCACCGTTCAGTGCAATTTCGTGAGATGTTGCTGTTCTTGAGTTTGCGGACGATGGAGTTTTGTTGGTTTCGTTTGGAGTGGAAGGGATTTGTGGTGAGGCTGCTGAGGATGTCTGAGGCAGTGATATGTGTTGAAGTTGTGGTCTTGGTGAGAAGCGGCGCGATGCTGGTCGAATGATTTCTTGCGGGTCTGGGAGTGGTTCATCGACCCAGGACGTGGCCAAATATGCTTGTGACCCTGGCGGCACCATGGCAATGCGAGAGACGGGTCTGGACGGCAGTAGTGGCTTTATAGGTGGACGCATTTTCGCAGGTGGCGCAGCCTTCTTTGGCGTCAAAACTTCGAGTGGCTCCGTTATGACCACCTTGTAGTTGAATGGCCCAACCGGTTCAAGAGTGCACAGGGATGCAAACGCCTTCGCCAGTGTGTTGGGATCATCTCGAAACAGCCGTGTACCACATCCAACAAAACGGTTGACACGCTGGAGCGTGACAAAGGCGCTGTACACCATGCCATCAAAAAGAGCCTCGATTTTGACGCACGGCGGGGCCTCGATGCAACGTATTCGAAAATCCACCGGTTCGTCCATGAATACGAGCGTACATCGGTACTCATCTTGTGCGTCGTCCATGAAGGTAGGATGCAAAGGGCGTGGGCGGAAGGAAAGTAATTGACGCGACTGAAAACCCTTGACGCCAGCCTGGATCTTGCAAACAGCGAGAAGCGTCGACGAGTAAGCCTTGGAAGCAAGATAGGCACGACTTCGGGCCTGAATGCACACCGCACTTGCGTGCTTCGTGCGCACAGCTTTACGGGTGAGGTGGCCACGCACGCGGCTCTGGATCGTTTGCACGGCCTCGTGTTTGGTGTTAATGGACTTCCGCGTGAGGTACCCTTTGGTGCGAGCTTGAATCGTTTTTGCCGCGCGCGAACGTGCCAGCCCCTCCTGGTACTCCTTCTTCTTGAGGTGGCTCTTGGTCTTGGACTGGATGCAGATGGCGGCCGAACGCTTCCGTTCAAGGTCCTTGCGTGCGATGAATCCTTTCGCCTGAGCTTGGAGCACAACGATGGATTGCTGTTTTTTCACGTAAGTTAGGCGTGTCAGCATTGCTTTGGCCTGCGCCTGGATTGCGATGGCGGCGATTTTCTGTGCGCGCACCGATCTCCTCGCCGCAAAGCCGCGAGCCACGGCTTGGATTTGCGCCAGCGCTTCCAGTTGCATGCGGTACCGACGCTGAGCCACGTACCGCCGGGCATAAGCTTGGATGAGCCTCACGGCGCCAATTTGATTTTCGAGCGTCGCTATCAGCGACTTTCGTGCGAGAAAGCCCTTAGCGCGGGACTGAATTTTCGTGATAGCTTCCACATGCTCGACAGGTTGGCCGCGCGTCAATGGACGCTCCCGGATCGCGATCTGAACTCCGTCATCGGCGTTGGGCACAAGCGACACGAGCGCCGCCAGCACCTTCTTGAGCCTTTCGGGGTCCCTGTAGGCCAAAGCAACGCCGTGGCCCACATACTTGTCCAGAACTCGTACGGGCAGGTATTTCACGTGAGCGACTCCGTCACACCAGACCTGTACCTTGACGCACGGCGGGCTTTCGAGGATCTTTACGTAGACGTCGGCATCGTCGTCTGACTCCACTGGCAGGTCTGCCGCCTGAAGCACGTCCCGTTCCACGGCGATGGAGGTCTTCGTGAGGTCTGTCGTTTTCCTCTGAGCATAGCCTTTAAAGGCGGCTTGGATGGCTCGCGTTGCGCGCAGCTTTGCCTTGAGCGTTGCTTGCGCCATGCGTACACGCAGGTGCTTTTGAATGACTCGCGCCGACGAGGTTTCTCTATCAAACTTGGCGGACGCGATGAGCATTTCAAGGCGCGCCTCGTTGGCTTGGCTTGCTGCCAGCTGCTGCCGAGCATTCTGCAGTAGCAGCTCGTACTTGCGCTCAGTGTCCGATTCTTTTTGCGTTGAAAGTCTCTTCCGTTCAATCTTTAGCTTCTCGATTTCGTGTGTGAGAGTGACGACCATGCCCTTGTACTCGTCCACTTGGTCTGTCAACTGCCGCACTTCATGCTTCCACGACGCTACCGTGAGGTTGGTCTCAAGCTGCTGGCTCAGCGGCGAAAAGCTCGGCGGGGCCGGACGCGCCTTTGTGGACACTTCTTTGTAGGTGCCTTTGCGCCGCTGGGTTTGCACCCTTGGCGATGGCGCCGTTGCCGGAGGTGCTCTTGGCTTTTCCACCGGTACGACGCTGCACTCAGATGGCGAGGTGGGCTCCTCGACAGGCGCTTCGTTTGCTTGCTTTAGCGTTCGAGGCACGGAGTTGGCGCTTGTGTACGTGAGTTGCTCCAGGGCGTGCACTTCGCGGGCGTGTAGAATTTGCGATACCGCTTCTTGGGCCGCCGTTAACATCCCACCTTGGTGCTCTTGTTGGGTCTTGGCGAGAGCAAGCATTTGCTCCAACTCCTTTACACGACTGCCCAGAGCGATGAGATCGGCGTGCTGGCTCGTCATGTCGGCATGCAGCTGCTGCTTGCGGTGGGCCAGCTCCAAAGGCGACAGCGACGGCTCCTTTCGCAGCAACTGGTTTGTCTGCTCAAGCTGCGCGACCTTGTCTCGTAGAAGGCGAATTTCGTCATGGCATCGACCGACACGAATGGCCGTCTCAGCTTGGCTCTGTTCGCGCGTCTCGAGTCGGGCAGCCGCAACAAGCTTGTTTTCGCGGTCCTTCCATTGCTTGAAATGGTGCCGCGTCTCGGCAAGACACAAGACAAGTCGGTCGCGCTCCGTTTGCGCCTCCGTGAGCGCAGACTGCAACGCAACTTTTTCCGCATTTGACGTCTTTTGAAGCTCCTTGAGTTCTGCGCGGACGACTGTAACTTCGTGTTGCAGGTGCAGCTTTTCTTGGATCATCTACCAGTGCAGATAGGTAAATTGTCGAGAAAGCAGACAAACAAGAGAACCTCATGTTGTGCGAGCTCCATCTTTTTCTGTTCGAGCTGCATCGTGCGGTAGACTTCAACGCTCTTCACCTTGGTCTCCACATATTGATCCTTAAGCACCTCGTACTCCGTCATGAGGCACTTGTTCTTCTTTATCAAGTTGCGGAGCTTTTCCTCGCGCAGATTCACCGTGTCTAGTGCTCGCTTTTGGTCAGTCTTTGAGGCTTCTAGGTCTTGCTTCATAGCGTTAGCCACAGACTCCAGCTTCTTGGCCCGAACGTGAAGTTCGGCATTGCGGCCGAGAGCGGTAAAGTAATCGTCTCCGGCTTCATGACACCCGCTAGGCACAATCAATAATAATATGCAGGGGTGGTTAAGTACCTAAGGGCAGCACTATCACCTCCCCGGGCTTCTTGACGCCTCGCAGTGCGCTCGTTTGCGAGCTCCTGTTTGAGCATGTTGATCGTGTCGTACAAGTCTTCTCGCTGGGGATTGGTAACAGTGATGTACGACGACCCACGCCGTGTCGGGCTTGGTGCCGGCAGATCTTTCCGAGACATTGTGAGCGGGGGTGCCGCAAGAGCAACGGTCGACGGTGCCGACGGCCGAAGCACTGGGGCGACGGCACCATCGACGAGGATCTTGTCCAGAAGCTCCAGGCTCTTTTCGAGGCTCAAAATCCCGCCCTTGTGAGCTTCGTCTACATCGTGCCGAGGGCTGGGCCATGCATTCGTGTGGGCACTTCCCATGGGCGCTGTTTCCGCTCGGGGTGCATGGGTGTCGAGCAGTGGCAAGGTCGTGCCGTCACCTGTCGATACAATCGAAGCTCGCTTTTTTCCGCGGGGGGGCGTCACGACTGCCGCCGCCATAATGCTGTTGCGCCGCGTGTGCGTCCCAGGAAGCGGCGCCGTCGGTAGCGCGTGGCTGTTCCGTCGGGACAGCATCACGTGCGTTCCCGCCGCAAATTGCAAGATAATCGGCGCCCTTTCGGCGCAACCGTTGGTGATGAAACTGCTGCTCGCCCCCCGGTATCCGGATACGCCCACCAGCACGTGCTCAAACACTGTCGAGTGGCGACGCCACGTCAACAAACCTTTACGTCGCCTGTCGCCGAGGTCTTCCAGTTGTACTCAGTACACGTACTATGGTCTGGGTGTGCTGTGTAATGTATATTTGGACGCTAAGGGCGGGTTTAGTCGCAAATGTTACTTCGAGGGAGTACAACTTTTGAGCATTGTCGAAACTACTACAAGTTATGAAGTCGCTAGACCCAGCGTTTGTATCATGGTTAGGAAGGCATGCAATACCCTGAAGGACGCACGAACATTCTTTTCGCACGGGCGCCGTTGCACCTGCTTGAAGCCCCGCTGTCGCGACATTACATTCACAACGTGGCAGCTCCTGTGGGCGCTTCTTCGAAATCAAGCACGACATGTCTCGGTCCAGCCTGTTGACTTTGTTGGGTAGATTTTACAAGGCGATTTGCTGCAATAGACTCGAGCATGAACTCGAGAGTCTGGCTCGAAGGGGCGACTCGTGCTGCTTTATGACAGAGCATTGGAATCTCAACAAAAATGATGAAAGGTCACTGAGGTCCGTGGTGGACGGCCGGTGTCACCTGCAGTGAAGCGGGAAACAGGCGGAAGATACATGTAGTGGTGACAGTGGCGTCGTGGACTTCGGATTGTCCGCGTCTTTGACCCTGGCGCGAGTGAGTTACATGTGCGCCTTTTCGGTGTGATAGGTGTGTCCCTGCCGCACGCTGAAGCAACGATGACCTTCGCATAGACCCAAGGGGCATCCACATGTTGGGAAGCTTTGGAAGGCACCCATGTCCCGCGACACCTCCAACGGCTTCCCAGAGTCGACATTCCTCAATCTTCCGTCACCATCCACGCCCATCCCGATGAATCAGTGTTTTATTCGTGGCTGTTCCAAGTCTGCCGCGGACGGGCTCCGTGTTTGTGACGTCCATCGACGGCGCCACCTCGCGCTACCTGGTCGCACGATAAATGATAAGACACCTACCCATGACAACTCAGTTCCTGGCAACGGTCTTCGAATTCACCGACAAACAGCACGCGCTCGACCCAGAAGAACAGAAGTGAGGGCGAGCACTCGCCACGAGGCTGCGCATAATCGCACAGATACCAGAAGCGCCCATCACCTACGAATTGCCGAGCCTGAAGCCGCAGCTCCACTGGTAATGGTATTAGACCCGGTCGAAGTTGATACCTCGGCGACCTATTTTCATGACGCTGTTGTGGAACATGCCATTGAGATCGACGCTGCCCCGTTTGAATGGAATGACCGCGAAGTCGCCTACAATAGCGGTACCGTCGTCATCGACGCAAACGTACTGCAGTTGGACTAGAAGGTGCCATTCGCGAGTGTGATAAAACTATTATATATAAATTTGGTGTACCATCAGAAGCAGTGCAGCACGACACTCGCAAGGCAGGGCGTTCGAGTGCGCCACGCGCCGTTGCCGCTATGGCACTGTATCAGTGCACTCATGCAGTGCAAATGTGCGAAGCAGCCCTGGACGACACAATCCCAGCAGACTGCTCGTCGCGGGTTGTGGAGGAAAGTCAGGAATGTGCTGTTTTTTGTGATAAAAATAACAAGAAGTCATTGGCGAAATTTTGACAACAGGAGCATGAGCGACGGCAGCAACCTCTGGCTTGAGCTGCAATGGGTCTCTCCCGTCATCACCTTTGTGCTCTGGCTTGTGTCCGTGACGTGGGGTTTGACGACGTCCCCATCATATCGGTACCTCGAAACGTACAACCCCACCATCAGTACGCGCTCGGTGCGTACTTGCACTAATGACATCCTGCAGGTGAGGCAACGTCGCACCCCAAGCTCCACGACACAATCAGCTACGGCGCGGCGTGCGCTGCAAGCGCGGTTTTCTGGCTCGTCGTCGTCACCGCCGTCGAGTTTGCGCTGCACCGGACCGGCTCGACTCCGCGCGCCTTCTACGTGCGTTTGACCAATCTCTCACTCGGGTGCCTCGAGGCCGTCTTGCTGACGATCGCGGCATCGAACGTCATCAAGTTCAACGTCGGATACTTGCGGCCAAACTTTGCGTCGGTTTGCCAAGCCGCCCTCACTTCCAACAACACGTATGCGTGCACGACGCCCCGGTCGACGTTCGAGGCTGCCATGATTTCGTTCCCTTCCGGGCACACCTCGACGACGGCGGCCACGGGTCTCTACACAACGGTGCGTTTAACCTTGGTTGGGTAGGTGCCTCATGCGGCGTAGATCTACTTGCTGTGGACGTTGTACGTCCGTCAGCGCCCCTCGTGCGTGAGCCCGCGGACCATGGAATGGTGTCGTCAGGCACTTTTCGTGCCGGCGCTGCTGCCGCTTGCTCTCGCGTTCACAGTCGCCGTCACGCGGGTCACTGACTGGAAGCACCACACCGTCGACATCACGATGGGCACCGTGATCGGCTACGTGGTTGCAGCTCTCACAGCTTTCCGCGTTCTCGTCGTCGTCACGAAAGACGACTCCAGCCGCATCCGACCGCCATCCTTCACCACTCTGTCGTAGAAGTGCCCAACAATCTTAAGGCTTGTTGGCAGTAAGCAAACCACATCGTTTGCCTTCCCAGGCATCTTGCGGTTCCCAAGTCGAGGAATTGAACTGTTGCATTACCCGGAAGGAGGAGCACCGTCTTCACCCACTGACCTCGACAGCTGCGCGATGCAGCCTCTACACTGCGCTTGTACCACAGTGGGTACAAATGACAACTCGAGTTGATGGGTTGGCCCTCCAGAAGACGCGGTGTTTGCCTCCGGGCGTTTTATAGCCGTTGCTGCCTGGGTGAGCGCGCAGAAATTTGGCACTCGGGCGCATGAGTCTCTTGTCGGACGTTCAATGGGTCTCGCCGCTCTTGTCAGCCGTGCTCGTCGGTATTTCGGCGGCGTGGGCAGTCACTGTGACGCCCTCGCGCCGCTACCTTGATACGTACAACCCGACCATCAGTGCGACTCCTCCTGAGCAGCCAAAGGCGTCTGACACTAGCTGACTAGGTGAAGCAACTTCTCACCCAGAACTTCCCGACACGGTATCTTACGGGGCGCTTGTCGGATACTGTGTACTCGTGTGGTTTGCTGCTGTCGGCTTGGTCGAGGGCTGTCTCCATCGCCGGACGGGCACCCCCCGCGACGTGGTTGTGCGCGTCGTCAACCTCTCGCTTGGGTGCATTGAGGCCATCTGCCTCGCTGTAGCGGTCACGACAGTCACCAAGATGCTCGTTGGCTACCTGCGACCCAACTTCGCCGCCCTCTGTGCCCCGGACCTCGTGGGCAATGCAACGTACCTGTGCAGCGCGTCCCCAAGTGTGTACGAGGCGTCGATGGTTTCGTTTCCGTCGGCACATGCCTGCACAGGCACAGCCTGCGGCCTGTACTCCACGGTGCCCACTCGTCGCCGCAGCCTCTCATCGCGCGTAGATGTATCTGCTGTGGACGCTGTACGTTCGTCCACGGCCCAACAGTATCAGCGCTGCGTCAATGGCATGGTGCCGACAAGTGCTATTTGTGCCGACTCTGCTGCCCGTCGTGCTTGCAGGCGCTGTGTCGGTGTCCCGCGTGACCGACTTCAAGCACCACACCGTTGACATAACGATGGGCACGCTTTTAGGCCTCATGTTTGCCGCTCTCACCGCCGTGCGCGTCTACGCGACATTGAAGCCTGAGGAGTCGGCGGCCACCACCGGAGCTGCTGGGCCCTCGTGAGCGCCACCGTTCTACATAATGCACCAGCATAGGTTGTTCCATCAATAAAACAACATTTGCCAGCTGCGTCTTGGCTATGCAGGGCGGCCAAGGAGAGAGGCAGACTGCCTGATAGCGGCTGAAGAGATGGAGCTCCGTGGGCCGACCTGTCGTTGCCACACAGGCGCGTTTCGACGACCGAGTGCAAGTGTAAATACAAGTGTTAGTCTCGGTCGGCGAGAAGGCTAGTTTCCTCGTTCTCCGGGTCGCTGTCTTCGCTTTCGGTGTCGTCATCCTTGCCACGTTTCTTTCCCTTTCTCCCTTTCTTCCGGCGTTTCTTGTCGTCGTCGTCGGCCTTGACGATAGCGTACGTTGGCCCACCAAAGAGTCGTCCAAGAACCGTAGGTAGGCGGTCGCAGCGGCAGCAGCATCGGTACCACCAGCTTTCGGACTCTGGTTCGTCTTCAGGCCATTCCTCGTATTTGTCACGCATTTCGCCTACAGCGACGCGAGCGCTTAGCTCAGGTAGCTTGAGGATTTCAAGGACGTCATCGCGAAGGATCGGTGTCGAGTACAGATCAAGTGTGTAGCGCGCGATTGGGATGGCGCCACCTGTACCATAGAGCTCGGCGTAGATCGCGTACACGCGCGGATTGACGCAACGGTAGTGCTTGGTCACGACAAGGTCTTTTCGGAAGGCATTCGATGACGTATAGAAGCTTTGATTCGAGAGCGGCCCCGGGAGGGGTCCATCGTGCAAGACAAAGTTCATCCACATCTCCATCCACGAGGTCTCGATGAAGAACCATGCTTCCTTGTACTTGAGCGTCGTCGAGTCGTTCTTAAGCACAAGGTCACGCTCAAGGCGCCGCCGGAGCTCCATGTCGACGCGGACTCCAGACGAGTGCTGGTTTGGCGCGGCAGACAAACCCAGCTCTGCCATCTCAATTTCCATGTCCTCGCGATCTTGGGCTTCGTCCATGGACATGCGTCGACGAGGCTCCATCATTTCCTCCTTCGCGGTTCACAATCTGGCACCTTGCGACCTCGAGGGCGTCCCACTAAATGCGATGCCACCATACAAAAAATAAGATAACTTTCTCGAAGATCGTCAAGGTTATGCTGAGGCTATATGCACTCATCTTATTGTTCTGATATTTTATGCTGCGACCCTTGTCTCCCGTACAATGTGTGCAATGCTCCACGAGTTCATCACTCTTAATGGTTCAAATAGTAATTCCGCTTTGTGACTCTCCAGTAGCTCTGAACCATACCTTGTTCAACCCACCATAGCCATAATGTGACGTGAAATCAGACACAGACCTCGATTCGAACAAAGGTTCAAATCCCTTAAGTGCGTGTTCGTGATTCTGCCAATCAGATCACCCCATTCTTAGTTCAGCGATGCCATTGGACGAAAAGAATTGGTTTCCTCGAGCCAATGAATCTGCCGCATTTGACAAGCTCCATCCCGATGGCGACCCCGACGCAAGATGCGCAACCTCCTCGCTCCGCAAACGAGGAGCCAACGCGTGAAGAAGACGTGCACACGGAATTCGTTGAAGATGATGATGATGACGACGATGATTACCTCGAGGGTGATGCCGAAATCGAGCTGGGCTTCGTGAGCGACTTCGTCGTGGGTGAATCTCATCTCGGGGGCGCCTTCGCCAACTGGGACGGCGGCAAGGTCGGAGGTCTTCCTGTGTGGCTCGATCCAAACACGCAACTCGAAGTTCCTTGTGTGTGTGAGAAGAACATGAGCTTCCTCCTCCAGATCTATTGTCCGCTGGATGCGCCTGCGGCAGCGTTTCACCGCAGCTTGTACGTCTTTTGCTGTCGCACGAAGGGCTGCCCCAAGCTTGGCCAGTACGCACACCTCTTGGATATGTCCTTGCAATGAGGAGACTTATGCACAGCCTAGTGCCCGCGCTTTCCGCATCCAGTTGCCGCGGGAGAATCCTTTTTACTCCGACAAGGAAGAAGATGAATGGCGGGACACGACGGCTGTCAAGCCCATCAAGCGCTGCGCTGTGTGTGGTCTCCGCGGCAAGTTTGCTTGCAGCGCGTGCCATGTCGCCCAATACTGCTCCAAGGAACACCAAAAAGATCACTGGAAGCACGGTCACAAGACCGACTGCCCCGCAAGGTACATTTTGAATGCACCTGCCTGTAAAACTAAACTGGCCGAAGTGCCCAGGCGCAAAAAGTCGTTGTGTCGCCGACTCACGCAGAAGCGATTGAAAACGACGGCACGGCCTACATCTTTCCCGAATACGCCATTCAAATTGAGCACGAGCCCGACCGCACCGTGGCTCAAAACGAGTCGGAGGCTCGCATGATGGAAGCCTTTGAACAAGGTATCGCTCCGCGGTAGCTAATCCCCTAACCTTCTTACATGTTAGCTAACCAGAACCGGACGGCCGCTGGCGCCGACAGCGACGTCTTCACTGACGATTCGGAGATCGATCTGTCGCAGAAGGACCTTGCGCAGATGCTTGGCACGACTGCCCAAGACAAGGCATACGTGGGCTTCCTCACACGCGTTGCGCTGGCCAAAGACCAAGTGCTGCGCTATTGCCGCTGGGATGAGGACGAGCCCGTGCTCTGGGTGCACTCTGGCAGTAAGGCCAGCTCTGGCGACATCCCTTGCTGTAGCGTGTGCCGCGAGCCGCGCTCGTTCGAGTTCCAGATCATGCCTCAGCTACTCTACCATCTCAAGATCGCCACCGATCTCGATGCGCTTCAGAACGGTGCCAGCACCAACGACCTTGACTGGGGCACTCTCGTCGTGTACACGTGCCCGAACAGCTGCAGCCTCATCGGTGCCGACTCCGGCGTCGATGTTGTCGAGGAGTTTGTGTGGCGGCAGCCTCCCCACGAGCTGGCATAAAGCATTCAACGAAACATCTGCATCTCGTCATCAATGGGGTTGCTCGCATGGCGAGAAGGGACCCGCATGCAGACCATTCAATTGGTTTTGATGCGAGTAGTCGAGCACATATTAAGGACGAAGGTCAACTCTAACTCGTCTGGCAACAGCATGCATTCGGCACACCAAATGCGGCTGACAGAATGGAGAACTGGGGTGGTGACTCTCACCGTAATGACGACTGTCTCGTTGCCCAGAAATGTATCAATGTATCAAGCGCGGTGTTACGACGAAAATATTTTTCGCACCAAACCCAAAAAGCTGCTGACAGTTGCTGAAACCACCGACAAAACTTTTTTAGCTCGGGAAAGCACGGAGGAACGACCTCGAGGAGAGAGCCCATGTCGTCCATTCGCGTCCGAGCCACCAACAAGGTATGGTTTGGCCATTCGCAGGCTCATGAGGCGTATCTGCAGCTACTGGCCAAGCTTGGCGCGACTAAGCCGAGCAAGAACGTGCAGTTCGAGATAGCGCAAAGCGGCTTCGAGCAGCTAGCATCAGGAGTCGTGTCGCTTGACAATGCCCTCCAGGGCTTTGTTCTTTCTCTCAAAGGTGCGCAATGCTTGGGCGCCGACGTTAATACTTTGGGGGTAGCTTTCCACGCGTCGTCCAATGTCTTGCTCCGGGCGATCGAAGATGTCTCCAGCGTCCGTTGCTCGGGTTTTCGCGGTTCCTGCAACCGGGGACCTCATGAAAGCTGACGTAGACAGCCCGTCCGGAGCCCCTGAAGTGCGGCAGTTCATCGAAGTTTTCAAGGCGTGTTCGCTCAACATTGACATCACCAAGCTCACCGAGCTGGTTGGTGGTACCGTGTTGTGCAACATCTCACCACCTTGCAGGTCAAACAATTCGAAACGCGCGTGCAAAAGCCGTCTCAGGGCTGGCTTCACCAAGTGGGGAAGCTCAAGACCGAGGTCGAGGACTTCAACGAAAGTCATATCACATTTGACCACTACACCAAGAAGGTGCAAACCCTTCGGGAGGCCCACAGCAAGCGCGCGGGGGCCGGGAAGCAGGAAAAGAGCAAGGACATCGACAAGCTTATGCGGGTACCTATCAACGGCACGAGAGTACCCTAGCATGCGGTGCCTAGAACGAACAAAAGCTTCTCACCATCACCTCTGACTACAACAAGGCGTCGGAGACAACCATCCAAGACCTCCGCTCATTCCTGACGAACCGCGACGCAACGTTGCTGCCACTGGTACAGCGCGTAAGTCGCTGAGCCATACTGCCAAGCGCTCACGTCTGGCACAGATCATCGAGTTCCGCCTTAGTTACGCCAAAGAAGTGCTCGATCTCACCGCCAAAATGGACCCCCTGCTGCGCATCTCTAGCTACGACGAGCACTTGGAACAGCTTGAGGCATTTGCACCAAGTGGCCACGGAGCGGACGGTGCACCGGCACCAGCACCACCACGACGCCCGACCGCTGAGGTTGCCGTGCCCGATGTCGAAGTCAAGACCCTGAGCTTCAACGACTTTGTTGGGTCGAGTCCCCCGCCTCCCAGCGCCCCGTCGGCAGACTTGCTTCAGGCCTCACCCCCGCCGCCTCCTCCTCCCGCTCCCGTGACAAACTCGTGGCATGACTTCGGTAGTAGCCCGGCAAAGCCTGACGGGTCCTTCGAGCCTTTTGCGTCGACACCACCGGTCCAAGCTGCGGCGCGCACAAGCAGTGGGCACATCACGACGACTGTGTCGGGGTGCGGTAGCCAGAGCACCGTAATCTTCTCGGATGTGCCGGCCCGGACTGCGAGTGGAAAGGCCGCTGACTTTGCTTTCGGCACTTCTACTGGGCAAGAGTTCAATCCGTTCGCTGCAACACCTCCGAACGCATTTGGCTCTTCGACTGACACCAACCCATTTGCAGGGGCAGTCGCTTCGACACCGACGCCGCCCATGAGTACTGGCGCCCAGCCATCCACTACCCAGCCGGGAGGATTCGGCAACTTCGACTTTATGAGCCAGTAGGGCTCGATGTCGACACTAACGACAGCATGCATACTTTCATTAAGCCTACTCTTGGACTCAAGGCGCAGGCTGCAAGCTGCTCCGCTGGGGCTGCACGATGTTGATAAGGCCCATGTCGTTGCCAAGGACAATACCACGACGAAGTGTGAGCAGCGCCAGTGCGTGTACAGCCCACTTGGGCGCCTTCACCTTGCCATCGCGTTGCTTTTCGAGCAGCGCTTCGAACTCGAGACGCACCCGCCGCCCGCGACAAAGCTCGGCGCGAGAGATCGTGGCGAGCTTGGCCCCCGACGCAACCACGAGGCGGTCATCGGCGGTGCCCACGACAGTGAGGTCGACCACCGTGTCGGGCCAGCCCGTCAGCGTCGCCGTAGTTGTCCAGCTCAGCGCATCCCACAAGTGCGCGACGCGGTCGGCGCCGAGGCTCCAAATGCCTCGCCTCTCGTCGGTCTGCAGTTTGGTCACTTTGCCGTCGTGGGCGGCCCACGAGCGCACGACGAGCCCCGTGATTGCGTCCATCAGCACGAGGTGCCCTGTCGCACCACCCAGGACAACGTGGCGCTCGTCGACAGAAGCGGTAATGGCGGTGACACTCCCGAGGCACCGGGGCGCCGTCCAAACGACGGGGGGGATGCCCGTTGTCGGGTGCAGTCGGTGCAGCGACAACGCGTCTTGCACGACGAGGACGGCGTTGCCGCAGGCCGCAGGGCTACACGGAATGGCCACAGGCATCGTCACCTGCCACTTGCACTGCAGTGTCGGTACGTGGTATAGAAACACATTCAGCCGGTCGCTGAGCAGAACGTGGTGCGGCAGCGTTGCCATCGACGCGATGCCTGTGACGGGCGGGGCATGGACGGACCACTGCCCGAGGCTGTTCATGTCGCTGAGGCGCCAGAGCTTGCAGGAGCCGCCGCCGCTTGCGGTCACGAGCCACCGATCGTCGTCGAGCACGGCGAGGAGCCGGAGCGCCGACGTGTGCGCATTGATTGCCGTGGCCGCCTCCCAGTTCGCCGACCGCCCTCCGTCGGTCCAGCGCCGGCTGTGGCGCTTGGGCCGAGGGGCGGCAAGGCTGCGTTGCCACAGCCCTTGAGTCATCTCCTGCAGCTTTGGCGGTAAGCTCGTGTCCACAGCCAGCGCCACGTTGCAAAACTCGACGGGCGGCAACGGCTGCGTCGGTGGCCAGGCGCCGACGCCGAGATACCAGCTCTCGAGCGCCGGGAACGGTGCCAGATGCGACGCGGGGCAATGCATCGAGAGCACGCAGGCCTGTAGCGCCGGCTGCAAGTGCTGCTTCGTGAGCTGTGGCCCAATCTTATCGCTGAGCGCGAGCACGAGTTCGACGACGCCAGCCCACACCATAAGTGGCGGAACCTGATTGGCGATCCGATCGACAAGGGCGACAACAGCGTGCATCGCCGCCGTCGAGTCGCGGACAACGTCGAGCAGCGCCCGCACCAGCCGGCAGACTACGACGATCTCAAGCTCCACCTCGGCCATGGACTGTCCGGCACAGTGAGGGGGGGCAGCGGCACTATGCGTACCTTGGACGGGTTGAGCTGCACGAGACTCAGATGGGCGTCAACCAGGTCGAAAAGGCTGGGGAGGAGCGTTGTCGTCACGGTCATCTCGCTGAGCTCGCAGGCGACCCGCAGGACTGCCATGGTAGCCGTGTGCGGCGGGTGCGGCGTCGTCCAGTAATCCGCACTGACTTTTGATGGGCCCTTTGCCCTTGACATTGTCGCCAGCATTTTGGGCAAGACATTCTGGACGACGAGTGATGGGCCAAGCATGTGGTTCGAGGTCAGCTGGCTCTACACGTGCGTCCAGCACCGCTGTCGTCGGGGATACGTACGAAGACGTGGCCGCACACGATGCGCACGACCACGGAGCCCGTGTGCCACCACTCGAGTAGTACGGGCACGATGTGGTCCAGCAGGAAGCGGGCGCCCCACGAATCCCAGAGAAGCCATAGGAGGCCGGTCGTCGACGTCGAGAGCAAGCACAGGCGTTGGCTTTCTTCCGCGCAACCCTCGTACAGCCGCACGATCAACCCTTCGTACTGCGCCATTGATCGCGCGCGCCCGCGCTTTGCCACTAGTGTCGGAAAAATATCCATCCAGGCGCCGACGCTCACAAGGGCGGCGGCCAAGACTGGCTCGAGCAACCCGAAAAACGATGCTGGCGCTTTGTGCGCGAGTCGGCATAAGCTCGCCGTGCGCTCGGCGCTTTGTAGCGCAAATGATTCGTAGATGTCAGAAAAGATGGACGGAAACAAGGCCTGGGGATGCCGCGCGGTGCGGTACACGGCATCAACCGGGGTCACCTATGGTATCATGCGGCGTCAGCAGCTATCCATGCATCTCTACCTCTCCTTCCAAGAGGTTTTGCACAAATTTGTTGCGCGAACACGCCGGGTGGAGTAACGAAAGCACGAGTCGCTATTCTCGCCGTGAGCCGCCGCAATCGCCGTGGCAAATACCTGCTGTAGCGGCGACAGACTGAGCAAAATAGGAAAAAGCAACTGCAGCTCCGCCGTTGGCGTCGACGGCGTCAGGTGGCGGTAGGCTTGCAACAGCTGCGGGGTGAAAAGCGGGCAGCCCGAGAAAATTTCCACAACGACGGCAGCGAGGCCCTCGGGCGCATCTGCAGGCGGGTAGAGCGGGTTGAGCAGCGCCTCATAGCCCCACCCCTTCGCTCGGTCACCGTCAGGCTGCGCTACCGAGCTCAAAGGCAAGTAAATAGGCGGCTGCAGCGCCCACAGACGCAGGTCGTCCGAGGCCTCCGCCGCGTCTGCGTCGTCATCGACCCCGCCGTCATGGTGCTTGAGCCACGAAAAGCTGCTTTCGCGCGGCTGTTGGCGGGAGCCAAGGGCCGGGGACAGCGGCAGCGGCGGCGACGGCCCAGCAGCCGACCGGCGCCCGCTCAGCGTGAGCGATTCCGACGCCTTGCGCAAAGATGCTGGTGCAAACTTTGCGGCCACAAGGGCGTAAGCCTGCTGCACGTGGTCCGAGAGCCCGTCACGCGCCTCCCGTGTCGCTCGTGGCGCTGGTGCCGACAAAGCCACTCGGCGCTGAGGGTGGGGCGCTGAAAACACTTTGACAAAGCCGCGAAACGGTACGTTCTTGTGGGCTACCGCTGTGTCACCGGCGAGCGCGACGCCGAAGTTGAGGTCGATCCACGCGTGGAGGTGGCGCGACGCGTCATCGCTTTCCAGCGCCGCGCGGTGATGACGAATGAACGCCTCGGGGCTCTGCGGGCCGAGATCAAGCGAAGGCATCTCATCGTGTACCGACGTGAAGATCGACGCGTCGAGGAAGAACTCGGGAATACATTCTTCGGGGCTCCACTCGTACAGCCGTGCTATCGTTGTCGGGTACTCCTTGGACTCAAACGACGACCGAACTATGGACCGCAGCAGTGGTAGCGGCAGCCGGCGCGCGAGGTAAATGGCGACCGTGATGTCCGACAAACTACAGGCGCCAACTCAGACTGGCCGAGAGGCTCGATCTACTTTTCCGGCACGTGGTGCCCTGTGTGGGCAAACGTCTGGTCGAGCTGGGCGTCGCCCTTGACGAGGCGAAACTTGGACCGGGTCAGGTCCCTAGCGTTGCCTTGGAAATCGATGACCCATGGCACGATCGGGTGCAGCCCTCGGTGGCCCTGCCGGCTTTAGTTCCACGCTGGCGAGAGGGCTGAGGCGTACCATAGCACGCCCCGCGGCGCGGTTGAGCGCGAGGATGTACTCGAGGTTTGATACGTCACCCACTTGCCACCGCTCGAGCAGCGACCTGGAGTCGACTGCTTCCACCGAGCACGGCGGGTGCAGCGGCAAAAACTGCAGCTGCAACGTCGGCGTTATGTCCGTCCACTCCGGGGTTCCGGTGAGGAGCGCCGGTGCCTCTTGTGAAGCTCGGACGAGCTGGTAGATGAGAAATCGATCGGCGAAGTCTTTCTCGCCAACAGACGACGGTGCCTTCTACTCGCCATCAGCGTCTTCTTGTTAATTCTTTAAGCAGAGGAGATGGTGTTACCTCGGCGTTGCGCGCATCTATGAGGTGGCTATGGAGTGAACGTGCCGCGTAGGGAAATACGAGGTAGAAAGAGGTCGTGGACTCGAAGACACCGAGTAGCGGAATCATGTACGAGCCCTGGGCGGTCATTGCTGTCGGTGAGAGCCGCTCCGCCCAGTTGCAATTAGCAGGCTCGATGACAACTTGGGTGTAGAACCGTGCAAGATACGTTTGTAAGGACGTACTTGGTGGTGAGCAGTCCACGGCGGGCATTGCAGCAATGCCAGATGGGATGCACAGCAAGGCCTCAAGGTCGCGTTCCAAGTTCCACTCGTCGCTCGGCGATGCAGGCGTGGCAGTCGGCAGCAAGGTCAGGCTTGCCTTGTCCAGCATGAGTATGCGCAAGTCCTCACCCTGTGGTGTAACAACGTAGAGCATTGCTGAGCCCTCATTCTCTAGGTAGGATCGTGCCCTCGATGGAAAGGCACAAGTCAGGCCGAGCTCAGCCTCGACGCGAGCCCGACGCGAGCCCCAGCTGAGCATGCCACCGCAGGCAGAAAGGTATCCGGTCGCTTATTGGCTCTTTTCGCTGTGTTTACTACTGAATCATTCCATTAAAAACAAACGCGACGCCACAGTACTCTTGAGGAGTATGGCCTCTCCTGGATCGCCTTCTTAGGTCCATGGAACAAAAGCTGCTGAGTGCGAGCGGCGAGAAGCGACGTACAATACCCGATCGCCCTGAGATCTAAGGGGTGGAAGACTAGCCGTTGAATTGCTATGAAGGAATCTGGCGAAGGCGTTTAAAACTGATAATTACCTCGGTAGAAAACATGGCCGTCTTCGTTTAGAACCTGTCAGAACGCATATACGGGGAATAGCATTTGGAAGGTATTGCACCATCCGTACGGGTTGGTTGGCCAGAGGTGATTTTGAGAATCATGGCTGGTGTCCTCCGATCCATGCGCGCGGCCGCGGCCGTGCCCCGCTCCTTCGCTTCGCACGCCAAGGTGTCGTCCGTGAGCATGCGCTTCTTCAGCACTGAAGGTGGCAACGATGGTATGTTTATGATGCGCGGGCTGAGGTAGGCTAACATGACGATCTGCAGACAAGTCGCCGTACAAGAACCGCTGGTACGTCGCCAAGGACAAGAACCAAGTCCCGAAGGAGGCCTCGGACGATGCTCTTTTCAACTTGGCGCCGGAGGACCGCGTGCCGGACGAGCACACGGACTTGCCGAAGCTCCCGGAAGGCGTCACCATCGTCACTGGCGAAGGTGCTTACGAGGAGACCATCGAGTATCCCCAGCGCCTAAGCGAAGAGGATCTTGCCGAGCTTGTCGCGAACCAGCGTGACTTCGTCATGGATTATGAAGACGATGAGAGCGATGACACGCCGTCGCTTCAGGGCAAGTCGTTCACCAACTGGGAAGAAGGCGATGTGTATCTCCCCGAGATGATGAACTGGATGCTTCCCCGCAGCAAGCGCACGCCCTTCAAGGAGGAGCCCAAGCTTGCCTGGACCGAGTTCGTCAAGGCTGACTTGGATCCTGTCGAGCTCGCTCTCAACACGGACCTCCTCCGCCTCTTCATCTCGCCCAACGGCCGCATTGTGCCGCGTCGCTTCACGGGCCTGCGTGCCAAGCAGCAGCGCCAGCTCGCGGCCGCCGTCAAGGTGTCTCGCCAGCTTGGTTTGCTTCCGTTCACATCGCGCTACCCGCTGCCGTCGCCGGAGCAGATCGAGAAGATGACGCAGGACGCCATCTCGCGCATCAACTTCAGCGCGCTCGAGAACATGAGCGACGAACCCGATGAGGCTGATGAGCAGTTCGAAGACATGTAGATAGAAAGGAAACCAGTGTAGGGGCGGCCGTCGAAATGATTTTAGAAAAACACGATTGCTGCTGCGCATGACGGACACCCAGAGCGATGGCAAAAGCGTTTAACTGGTTGCCAGCCCTGCTAACTGCTACGAGCCGAGGCCCGGATCACAGTGCACCAGAGACGAAACGTGCCGGCGAATGGTGCCTTGCAGGAAACTTGCCTGTGCTTGACTATCCTGTCGCCTTGGCTCACGGGAAATTGTTAGCTGGTGTCCTGTGCAATGCAGTAGAATGACAGTATTCACACCCTTGGACATCAGGCATCGAGTGGAATGGAGACTAGAACACGTCCAGCTCCATGATGGACAACGTCTTCCGTTGTTACTGGTCCACTGCCTGCAGCTGAAGGCGGCGACGCCGCATGATGTCACAAAGAGCTTCACCTTCGGCTCACTGTGACACCAAGCAACGGAACGCAACGATACGCTAACAAGGGGCTTTCGACTCAGCATCGTGCTGGAAAGACATGGACGGCATGACTCACACAAGCGATGTCTACCTTAACAACATGGTGTCATGCAAGTAGGGGCATTTGGCAGCCATGGACCCGCCTGGTTGCTGATGGCGCCACAGTCATGTAAACTGCATTTGCTGCCTCTTCGACTTCTCTACAAGTTGCATTCGAGACAGGAGCAAGTCCTGAACAACTGCCTGACGACTTTCATTTCTCGCATGGACCAACTGGGGAATGCTGTCGGCACGAAGCGTTGGGGAGGCCATAAGTGCCCAGGCATATCGTTGCATAAGTCATTGCCAGCTCCTTACTCTACTTTCAAAAGGGCCATCATCATGAGCGGTAGGAGGCCGTCCTTTTCGCCAAGCATCCGCTGTGCCGCTGAAACGTTGTGGCTGTTGGATCTTTGGGTTTGATTTAAAACCAAAGTTTTAATCATAATAGTGTAGCAGAGTTCTCATCGCATATTTCGAAATATATTCAACATGCGAAGTTCGAAGCTGGCTGCAGGCGCCACCTTTGGTCCATCAGAGCGCGAAAACACCCAACTAGGTTTCTGCTTCTGTTGCGGAGCTCCTAAGTGCAGAAAGACTTCAACGCAAAGACTTGCGAAGCGCCTCGCTCTGAGCATGCTGCCCCATCAGTTGAACAAGAATACCTGTCCATGTGTTGTCATGTTCAAGTACTCTATCCGCACTCCATTTAACATTAATGTCAAGCGCTCTGTTGCTTGAAGCTCCTCTAGCAAAAACGACTTACAAGCTTTCTTGCGTGCCCATAAGAGCAACCGCTTCACTGCAATGTGATCCACGGTCTTATTCGAAGCAGCACATCCTGTACCTGCGGGAATTCCTTGTCGAACCCAGGGAGTTGGGTGCTTCTAGCTCATGAGCTCGAAGTCGAAGTTTGCATGAAGGCGCAATTCGGTTGGTTGGTGGTGGTTGGTAGCTCCTCGGCCACTGCTTTTGGGGTCGGGCTCTTGAAGCTCATTCCTCTTCTTGGACCGCCCAACGCCATCATGGACACCGACAAGAAGCTCCGCAAGAAGCAGAAAGAATCGCAGGATCTGATTGCGCCCGAGGCTGCCACGCCTAAGCTCGACACCTCCAAGTGGCCGCTTCTCCTTAAGAACTACTCGGACTTGAACGTCCGCACCGGTCACTACACGCCGATCCCGAGTGGCTCGACCCCGCTCAAGCGCAACATCAACGACTACATTCGCTATGGTGTCATCAACCTTGACAAGCCCTCGAACCCTTCGTCGCACGAAGTTGTGGCATGGATCCGCCGCATCCTCCGCGTCGAGAAAACCGGTCACTCGGGTACCCTCGATCCCAAGGTCACTGGCTGCCTCATTGTTTGCGTCGACCGCGCTACGCGCCTCGTCAAGTCTCAGCAGGGTGCCGGTAAGGAGTACGTTGCCATCGTGCGCCTCCACAGCGCTGTCGAGTCGCAGGCCCAGGTCGCCCGCGCCATCGAGACCCTCACCGGTGCTCTCTTCCAGCGCCCTCCTCTTATCTCGGCCGTGAAGCGCCAGCTTCGCATCCGTACCATCTACTCGTCCAAGCTCATCGAGTACGATGACGAGCGCCACCTCGGTGTGTTCCACGTGAGCTGCGAAGCCGGCACTTACATCCGTACGCTCTGCGTCCACCTCGGCCTTGTGCTCGGCGTTGGTGCTCATATGCAGGAGCTGCGTCGTGTGCGCTCGGGTGTACTTGGCGAAGCCGACACCATGGTTACGATGCACGATGTTCTCGACGCCCAGTACGCTTACGACACGTACAAGGATGAAAGCTACCTTCGCCGCATCGTCCGCCCTCTCGAAGTCCTCCTTACCACTTACAAGCGCATCGTCGTCAAGGACTCGGCTGTCAACGCTGTCTGCTACGGCGCCAAGTTCATGGTCCCGGGTCTCCTGCGCTTCGCCGACGACATCGACGTGAACGAGGAGGTCGTGCTTATGACGACCAAGGGCGAGGCCATCGCCATCGGTATCGCTCAGATGACCACGGCCGTCATGGCCACGTGCGACCACGGCGTCGTTGCCAAGATCAAGCGCGTCATCATGGAGCGTGATACGTACCCTCGCCGCTGGGGCCTCGGTCCCATGGCCCAGAAGGTGAAGGGCCTTGTGAAGGAGGGCAAGATTGGCAAGTTCGGCAAGGTGAACGAGTCGACGCCCGCTGACGTGTCGGCTGTCTACTCGAAGGCCGCCGCCCCCGCCATCACGGAGGTGAAGGAGGCCACGGAGGAGTCGGAGGAGCCCAAGAAGGAGAAGAAGGAAAAGAAGGAGAAGAAGGAGAAGAAGGCCAAGCGCGAAGCCGAGGAGCAGGGCGCCGACGAGCCCGAGAAGAAGAAGAAGAAGAAGAAGAAGCACAGCCAGGACGACGAGTAGAGCGGACGTATGTTGTAAAGTTATATATAGTGTTTAGTACATTTACTACACACCGCCATTCAGTCCTCCTTGTCTTTCGTCCCCAAGGCCGCTCGCGCTTCCGATGTTTGGGTTCACAGGCGTTTCTGTGCATGGAGCAAGTCATCGTGTCAGCGCCGCTGCTGCACTTGCTCTCGATAGAGCCGAGGTTGCCATGAAGCCGCTACTGAATGGCATTGGAGGCTTGGCAATAAAGCACTTCGCGGAGACAATTCCACATGTATGCAATTGTCTGGACGAAAGAGTCTTGGCTCTGGAGGCGCTGCCACGACTTCAAAGCTGTGGTGGTGGAGTACGTGCTGATAGTGCTGCGGGACCTACTTTGCAGTCGTGTGCTTGAACTCACGTCGTTCTCATGCAGTCGACTCATGGCCAATGGAGCAGCGTGATAAATGGTTCATGGTCTTGAGGCGTCTAGGTCGTCGATTCAAACAGGGGCCGTACAGCATCCTTGAGAAGCATGAAATCGATAGAAGCTAGTGCACCGTTCATGGAGATCGCTACTGGAGCCATAATGATGACCTCATGGCAGCGCCAGCGCATCAGTTATGCCTGCGGTCATGAGATGACCTCCTGATCGCAGGCGTACCTGATGCGCCGGCGCTGGTTCGTGGGCGACTGCGTTCGCCGAGTCGTGAGCTCTTTACGCCGTGTTGGATGCCACAAAATAGCTGCTCGACCGACCATCAGCTATCCACGCACTGTTCGTCCACCACACAAGACATGCATCAGGAACAACAAAGTTTAAACAATAAGTTAGCGGA